>LTAE01007557.1:4027-14934 GCA_001647135.1 Pontederia paniculata
TATATATATATATATATATATATAGTTTATTATACTAAGGATAATAACATGAATCTAAGGGAGCATTGATATGATTAGTCACCAAATTGTTAATGTTACTTAGAACTCTCAATGTCCTCATGATATTTTTATTTTGATTTTAGTGGCGAAAAGGCTAATTTATCGCATAAATTATCATTTTCTTAAATCATATGTTGTTGCCTTCTTTTTTTAACCAACTAACGTCTCAGAACATCTTCAATATATGTATTTGTAATTCTTTATGTGATCATTATCTATTCCAGGATTAACATTTCATCATTTGCATTCAACTCTTATTTGTTGTACCCAAATATCTATAAATATGTAAAGCATGTTACAAAAGAGATATAAAAAAATAGTATTCATCTTCCTCCCATTAATTAATCACATGGTATTAGAGCTCTAAATAGCACATCCACTACATCATGACGTCCACCACAAATAATTCGTCAACCAATTCTAGTCCTTATCCTTCAAAGATAAGTGCAACACCAGTCGATTCACCATCTTGTCCCCAACTATTGTCCTTTTTGCAAGTGCATCATAGCATCTCGTTAAAGCTAATCCTCACAAAGTATCTTTGTGGCATTCGCAATTTCATCCTTTGCTTAAAAACTTTGATCTTGAAGTGTTTGACAATGGGTCAGTTCTTTGTCTAATGATGACTATGGCCTTTCCTAGGAGACCTAAAAGCAGTCCACGTGTTCTGAACCCTACCTTTAGTTGTTAGATCTGAAAGATCAAACTCTCCGTAATTGATTAAATTGCATCTCTTTCTGAAGAGATACTCCCTTATGTTTTTGGCCTTAACAATTCTCATTAACTTTGGACTACTCGACAACAAGCATTTGGAGCATAATCACATATTTGCATCATTCAACTTACTATGCAACTTCACACGCCAAGAAAGGAGACTCTTCTATTGTCACCTACCTTTGTAATGCAAAATTTATCGTTGATGAGCTTGTTGCAAAAAGTCATCCTCTCTCACACCATCATCTTCAACAATTTGACACTTCTTTCGGCGACACATTATCATCTTTATCGGCATGATCCACCTTGCTTCCATTTGTTGAATTATGTAGCTTATTGATTTGTCATGAAATTTAACTAACTCAAATTGCGGCTTCCATTTATACCTCATTCCCTACTAACATGAACCTCGTGCATTCTGGTACTCTATCAATCAATAATTGTGGGAATGGTTGCGATGTGCTCAACTAGACAACATGACCCATCTCTGATTATGGTTACTGTCAACACAATCCATATGAAGTGTTAATATTGCAAACCACCTTAGATGATACTTGCTCCTATTGATGCTCATACCTCAAGCTTACAATGTCATCGCTTAGATGCAATCCCCACTACTTCCCCAACTAAACAAGAATGCCAATGTCCCTCTACTGATTCTTGGATATTACATGGAATGGATCCCAAACCTCAAAGTTATGCATCATGTAACTCTTAACATCGAGACGCTACAATCTTCAAGGTAAACAATTCATGGTGCTTGTTGTCCTTTGACCCTTTTCTGCATACCTTGTTGCTTCATCCACAACTAGGCATGCACGTTTAGATCATCCTTACCTCCAAGTCCTTAACTACGTCCTTCGTAGAAACAACCTTGCTCCACCCACCACTTCCTTAATTTGTGCCTTGTGTTATATGGGAAAGTATGCTCGCTTATCTTACCATCAACTTCCATTCAAAGTTGTCTCCTTCGAACTGATTCACATTGACATATATGGCCTTGCACTAGTTGTTTTGTGAGGAGACCATCACTATTTTGTGCTTTTCATAAATGATTTCTTTATATTCATATGGTTATTCCTTATTTTCGATAAATATGATGTAGCAAAATGCAAATTTCTGTTGAATGATATTTAGTTGCAAAGTTAAGTCTTTTCAATTTGATGGAGAGGTGGATTTTGTGATTTATCCATTCATTTTTGTGTTGCAAAATATTTTACGCAAATCCTGCCCTCGTACGCATGCGCAAAATGTTATATGAAACATATAACCTCTGGTTCATCATTGCCTAAGTGTTTGTTTTATTTCTTTGAAAGATAACATTACGTGTATCACGACAAAATCTCTGGACAATTCTCAATTTGTATTAGTGAGAGACAAGCTTCGTCCACCTAGCATGAGGGGACACATTAACTAACTAACATCTTAATTGTTTCATATGTGATCCTCCAGGAGATCATTATCTATTCTAGGATTGATATCTTATTAATTGCATTTAACTCGTGTTTATTGTACTTAACATCACTATACAATATGTAAATCATGTTATGTAAGATATATGGAAAATTGTTATTCATCTTCCTTCATTGATCATACTTTTAACTATGTTGGGTTGAAGTAAAATTTTGAATGAATTTATCATGGCCTAGGGCTATGGAATTCCCGAGTAAGCAATCTTTTAATCATATTGTTCTTATGCAATTGCATCTTATGGAATGTATTTGTCGTTGAAATATAAATGAAAGGAATACAAATAGATAATTTTAAGAATATAATATTCTATTTTTTCTTGGTTGATAAATTTATATTTTATGAATTAAATATGTTGATATTAGAATATGATATGAAAGAAATGGAAATGCAATTATTATTTTCAATATAAGGGAAATTTGTTTCTTCTTTAAATGACTTTTTTTATTATTACCATGTCCATCTTTCCTATATTAGTAACACAAAAAAAGGAATATTAACTTCATTCACAATACTTTAGGAATAGAAATAATTCAATTTTCACTATAACATTAAAATATCTATCTATAGATAATCTAATTACTTATTTTGTGACTAATTTGATGGAAGTTTGGTTCAAAATAAAGTGTTAATATTAAGTATAATTCAATGTTAAATGACTCTTGACATTTGGTTCAAGAGTTATTACACCGAGTATAAATATAACTATATCGTGAGTATAATTATACCTTGCGAAAAGTTAGCATATAATCTTACTTGCATGGAAATTAATTATGACTTCAATTATACCCAAATTGGGTATACATTTTTTAATGACAATAAGCTCTTGCTAAATATTTGGTAATATAAAGTATGTTATGAACTCTTATCTCATGCTTGATATCCCAATCAAACACTGTCTATTTTTCTCTAATCAAGCACTATAAATTTTAATATTAATAATCAAGATATGATTTTCGACTCTTTAGAATATTTCACCTATTTTGAAATATGGAAAAGTATGCTCGCATATCTTACCGCCAACTTTCATTCAGAGTTCTGTCTCCTTCGAACTGATTCACATTGACATATATGACATTGCATTAACTGTTTCGTGAGACCATCACTAATTTTTATTTTTCATAAATGATTTCTTTGGATTCATATGGTTTTTCTTATGTTCGATAAATATGATGTAGAAAAATGCAAAATTTTGTTGAATGATATTTAGTTGCAAAGTTAAGTCTTTTAATCCGTTGAAGGTGTGAATTTTGCGTTGTATCCCGTGTTGCAACATTTTTTACGCAAATCCTGCCCTCATACGCATGCACAAAATGTTATATGAAACATAAAACCTCTAATTAATCATCGGCTAAGTGTTTGTTTATTTCTTTGAAAGATAGCATCAAGTGTATCACGACAAAACCCTTGAGCAATTCTCGATTTGTATTAGTGAGAGACTTGAGTTATCACCTCACCTAGCATGAGGGGATGCATTAACCAACTAACATCTTTTCATATGTGATCCTCCAGGAGATCATTATCTATTCTAGGATTGATATCTTATTAGTTGCATTCAACTCTTGGTTATTGTACTTAACATCACTATAAATATGTAAATCATGCTATATAAGAGGTATATAAAATTGTTATTCACCTTCCTCCATTAATAACACTTTCAATTATGTTATGTTGAAGTAAAATTTTGAATGATTTTTCATCATGGCCTAGGGCTATGGAATTTCCAAGTAAGCAATCTCTTAATCATATTTTTCTTATGCAATTGTATCTTATGAAGCGCTTTTATCATTGAAGTATAAATGAAAGGAATATAAATAAATAATTTTAAGAATATAATATTCTACTTTTGTTTGGTTGACAAATTATATTTTATGAATTAAATAGGTTGAGATTAGAATATGATATGAAACAAATGGAAATATGATTATTATCTTTAAAAGAAGGAAGGATTGTTTGTTCTTTAAATGATTGTTTTCATTATTACCATGTCCATCTTTCCTATATTAGTAACACAAAAAGGAAGATTAACTTAATTCACAATACTTTAGGAATAGAGATAATTTAATTTTCACTCTAACATCATAATGTCTATAGATAATCTAGTTACTTATTTCGTGACTAATTTGATGGAAGTTTGATTTTATTCTTCAAAATAAAGTGCTAATATGAAGTATAATTCAATGTTAAACGACTCTTGACATTTGGTTAAAAAGTTATTACACCGAGTATAAGTATAACTATATCGTGAGTATAATTATACATTGCCAAAAGTTGGCATATAATCTTATAATTGCCTATAGAATAAAAAGTATTCCCACGACTCTACCATCCGGCCAATCCTGTTCCAATTAATCCCTTTTTCATGGCCACATATCTTTACGACTAAAAAATGGGAAATCTTTCTCTTGATAAATTAATTATAGTTTCAATTATATCCAAATTGAGTATACATTTTTTTATTGATAATAAGCTCTTGCTAAATATTTGGTAATATAAAGTATGTTATAAACTCTTATCTCCTTCTTGATATCCCAATTAAACATTGCTTAACAAAGAAGCTAAGAATTGTGTAAATCTATTTTTCTCTAACGAAGCATTATAAATTTTAATATTAATAATCAAGATATGATTTAAGACTTTCTAGAATATTTCACCTATTTTGAAGTTTTGAACTTACTTGAAAATCAATAAAAGACACTCAAATACTCCACCTATATTTTTTTATAAATGATATTATACCTTAGGAGGAGGATATAGTATTTTTTTTGTTATTCCCCTTTAAGCAAACATAAGAATACTGACGTGAAGGAACTTTTTAGAATTCATAGTTTCATACTGTATTATGGACTTCCAAATAAAGTCCCACATTTAAGGCTTTGTCCATGTTAATCCGCCACCTAACATATGGTTTACTCCTCAATTTTAAAAAGGCTTTCTTCCATAGGTTGATGAAGACAAAATAATATAAAATACAGTGAGGAATTGAAGAGTTAAAAGAAAAGAAATAATAGAGGGGAAAAAAAGTGAGGAAAAAACCCTTCTTTTCTCTTTATCCTCATGTTTCGACCACTGTTTCTTAGTGGCAGAAAGAAGAGATTGACGGAGGACTTGGAAAAAACTTTGGCGCTCTCAGAGAAGGCGATGACGTCGGAACCACTGGAGGAGGCGTCGGCCGCCGTTGCTCCGGCGGTGGCTGCAGAGGTCTGCTTCCCCGACGACCTCCTCCTCCTCGATTTCCCCTCCGCCGATGCCAAACGCCCGCCGGCCGCGACGACCGTCGGAAGCCATCAGGGACTTCTCTTTGAGGACATCCTCGACCCGTCCGTCGATAGCCTAACGGTCGGTCATCCCAAAGCCGCCGTCAAAAAATCCCTTCTTTCTGCCTGAGAAGTGTTAAAAAGTCTGATTTTTAAACCTTCCATTTCTGTGTACTTTGGGCTGGTAGGGGTTGGCGGAGGTGGGCGGCGGCGGAGGCGGAGGAGACGAGGAGGAGGAGCTTGAGTGGCTCTCGAACAAGGACGCGTTCCCAACGCTGGAGACCTCGTTCGAGATCCCCTCGCAGTCGCGGAGCAGCAGCGGCAGCGCCGCGGCGGCGACCGAGGGACCGAGCCCGGTCTCCATTCTGATGGCTGCGGCCGCATCGTTCGCCGTGCCGGTGCGTGCGCGTAGCAAGGGGTGCCGGCGGAGGGGGAGAGTGCCGGCCGGACTATCACCCGGACCCGCGAGGGTCACGCCGGCGGCTAGGAGGGCGGCTGCCGCGGCGGCGGAGCGGAGGCGGTGCCGGCACTGCGGGGCGGAGGTGACGCCACAGTGGCGCGCTGGCCCGGAGGGGCCGAAGACGCTGTGCAACGCCTGCGGGGTGCGGTACAAGTCCGGGCGGCTGGTGCCGGAGTACCGGCCGGCGAGCAGCCCGACCTTCTCGCCGGCCATCCATTCGAACTCCCACCGCCGGATTCTGGAGATGCGCCGTCGCAAGGTCACATCCGGACGGAGGAGCTCCCGGCCGACACCGCCCAATCCCCTCTCCGCGCCGGCGATGTAAAAAAGTCCGCCGCCACCAAACCCTTGCGGTGGCTTCTTTTTCCTTTTTTTTCATTTTTAGGAAAAAAACTCGAATTTTGGAAGCTTCGTTGTCTCCGTTTAGAAATTAGATTTTTTTTCCTTCTTTTATCAATTTTGAGTAGGAAAAATCGTAAAATTAGCATTTAACTTTAGTGAATAGTGATGCCTAATTTATTGACATTATTTATTTATTGGCCATTGGGAAAACTAGTGATATATGTTTAGAAATTAGAATCTTAAGAAGCATACATGACTAATAATTCTTTTGTATCAAGAGAATAACAGGTAATGGAATAGATATAGGCTAGTCTTTTTTTGTTAATAATATTTTGTTATTCCTTAATTCTTTTCCATTAATATACTCTTATCATAAATGAAATTTTGATGAAGGGAAATAAGAAATGGTATTAAAAAATATTTTTGGATGACTCGGTTCATTTGATTGGTATTTGTACAAATAGAATGTGATTGACAACACCACCACCATGTGATATCATTCATGTATGCACCTCACGTGGATGGACGGTGGTCGTTGAGCGCCAATGANTGCCGGCCGGACTATCACCCGGACCCGCGAGGGTCACGCCGGCGGCTAGGAGGGCGGCTGCCGCGGCGGCGGAGCGGAGGCGGTGCCGGCACTGCGGGGCGGAGGTGACGCCACAGTGGCGCGCTGGCCCGGAGGGGCCGAAGACGCTGTGCAACGCCTGCGGGGTGCGGTACAAGTCCGGGCGGCTGGTGCCGGAGTACCGGCCGGCGAGCAGCCCGACCTTCTCGCCGGCCATCCATTCGAACTCCCACCGCCGGATTCTGGAGATGCGCCGTCGCAAGGTCACATCCGGACGGAGGAGCTCCCGGCCGACACCGCCCAATCCCCTCTCCGCGCCGGCGATGTAAAAAAGTCCGCCGCCACCAAACCCTTGCGGTGGCTTCTTTTTCCTTTTTTTTCATTTTTAGGAAAAAAACTCGAATTTTGGAAGCTTCGTTGTCTCCGTTTAGAAATTAGATTTTTTTTCCTTCTTTTATCAATTTTGAGTAGGAAAAATCGTAAAATTAGCATTTAACTTTAGTGAATAGTGATGCCTAATTTATTGACATTATTTATTTATTGGCCATTGGGAAAACTAGTGATATATGTTTAGAAATTAGAATCTTAAGAAGCATACATGACTAATAATTCTTTTGTATCAAGAGAATAACAGGTAATGGAATAGATATAGGCTAGTCTTTTTTTGTTAATAATATTTTGTTATTCCTTAATTCTTTTCCATTAATATACTCTTATCATAAATGAAATTTTGATGAAGGGAAATAAGAAATGGTATTAAAAAATATTTTTGGATGACTCGGTTCATTTGATTGGTATTTGTACAAATAGAATGTGATTGACAACACCACCACCATGTGATATCATTCATGTATGCACCTCACGTGGATGGACGGTGGTCGTTGAGCGCCAATGACCATGAGGGGTTTGATGGCAAGACCAGACCAGACCACACCACCCAAAGGTCCAAATGTGAGTGATTGAGATGTGATTTTTTTGGACATTAATTTTGGTATTAAAAAAATATTACATTATGATTAATTGCGTTTGAAAGTTAGAGCTGATGGAACTCAATTAAATTATGATTTATTTTTTCTTTTCGAAAAAAAAAGGTTTGATTTGGCGAAGGCAGATGGTGGTTCCGTTGGTGTTGGATACCTACCTCCTGCACTGGTTGCATTATTGATGACATGCTATTTATTGTGGGTAGAAAAGTTCGTACACACAGAATTTTTTCCTAATAATTAACTTCTTTTTCTTTCTTTCTCGTTCTTCTTGTTGAGAACATTATTACAAGGTCCTGGAGAAGGAAGCAAGGGGGACACTCCACCATTATTGTCCCTGATGTGAAACATTTTGTTGGCTTCTCTTTCTCTTCTCTGGCTTAAATAGTTTCCTAAGTGTCTGACTGGTTTGTAGTGTGTGAAATGCTCCAACTCTTGACATCAGCATGTAAACATTACACTGCTCAGTTGTCTTCGTTTTTGGACAACTGGGTCGAGTTTGATATGATCTAATCTCAAATTCGACACAATGTAATTAATTTTATTCGATTTGAGTTGGATCAGATTTGATGATAAATTAGTAATTGGATTTGATCTTCATTATGTCGGATTGGACCGAGTCGAATCATCAGTTTATCTAATTAAATTTTTTTTATATATTTTTAATTATTATTTTATAATATTTAATATTAGTTATATTTTAAAAAAGAAAGAACATTTTTTTCCAAAAAATTGTAATACTTTTAATATATTTTAATTTTGAAGAAATATAATTTTTTTTATTAAGAACAAGTTAGTTAAAATTTAACAGAAAATATATAAAAGTTCGGATCATCAGGTTGGATCAGGCTGATCGAGTTTGAAAAATTAAAATTCGTCGATCAGATTATGAGCAGGTTAGTTCGGGTTCAACTCGATCAATGATCTGATCCGACTCAATTGAAATTGCATCGATTCAGATCGTCGAGTTCATCGGGTCGATTCGACCCGATGAATACTTCTAACTTCATTGGTCACTTGAAAATTAAACTCTCTTATATGTCAAGCTTGATTAAGCTTATGGCTTGAAACCTAGTTCCCATCTTGGAAGTGTTGCTAAAGAATGAGTAATTTAACTAACTTCAACTAGGTTAAGCATGATCCCGATTGATCCGGTTATTCCGGTCTAGTTCGATCCGGATTTTTAGAAATTTTTTCGATTCAGAACATAACCGGGTCGGGATCAGGTCCGATGATTCGAAAACTTGGTCTGATCCGGGTCCGAGTTTAAGAAACTCAAATTTATTTTCAACCCAGTTCTCTTATATTATAATATATAAATAATTATAAAAAATATATGTATGTAATATTTATATATTACATTACAACTTTTTTTAACATATAAATTGATTTTATTACTAATGCATAATAAAAAAAGTTTATATTTATTAATAATTAATATTAATAAATATTAAAATTATTAATTTTATTTTTATATAATAAATAAAATAAAATTGGGTCAAATGAGTCGTTCTAATTTTATTCTCAGTTAAACTGGAATCAGTATCGAATCCGGGTTTCATTTCTTGAGACCCGACCAAAATCGAATCGAAATTGGGTCGGAGATGATCCGGTCTCGTTACTTTCAACTATCTACATATCGGTAGAGAAAGTCATTCGGTCGTTCAAAATGGTCCATTTTATCTAAACAAAAATAATTTCTTATGTATCTCGTACGAAATTCTTTCTTTCACTTTGTCAAAAATTCAAGACTTGAGTTTGGAATTAATTCTGATGTCCTAAAATGGGCAATTCTGTTCATATCATAAATCCCTTTTATAACAAATATAACTTTACCACTTTGCTACGTGCATTTCAGTATGCCCTCCTATTTATAGATTTAAAAATTTTCTATATCCTTCTAATTCATGTGCTCTGTAATCTATTACATGAATACTCAGGAGGTTTTTTAGTCACGAGAATTTAGATTTTTTTTCATAGATTTATGAGTTTCTACTTTTGCAAACTTCTCCTAAACGAATTTTTACGAACTCATTTGCCTCCTCTAAATTATTCAAAATTCTTCACTTAACCCAATGCCAGTTTTTCTTTTACTTTTACTTTTTTTATTTATCCAATTATATTTTTAACATTTATTATTATTTTGGGAAAAAATAAAGAGATATTTGGTAAAAAGTAAAATGGTAATTGGATAAATAAAATGAAATAAAACTTAACAAAAAAAAGTCAAGGTGGGATATGGTGAAAATTTTTAAATAATTTATGGGAAGAAGGAGACTTCATATAGTTTAAGAAATAAATTGAAAAAGTTCATTGGACCACGGTTAACCCATTTAAAGATGAAGAGAAACCGATTATCAAATCTGATCTAAAATTCAATTTTATGATTTTTTTAAAATTGTTGGTGCATTAAGTCTAGAAGTCATTTTCATTGTGACCACTGGTTCATTATAATGAACTAGAATTACATTTTTATTGTCTAATCGGACTGGAACATATCATTAAAAATTAATAAACTTTCATGAATTAAATTTTGGTACTTCTATTCTAAGTAACCTCCCTAAAGTAGCAATTAATAGAGGAAAAGTTATATAACTCACTTTTCCTCCCTATTTTACAAATAGAAAAAATAGAGATAAAATTAGGACATTAGAGGAGGAGGGTTATCATATATATGGAAAAAAAAATTCTCCATTTTTTTCTTGTTGAATTTCTCGGTTTGTCATTATAAAGTAGAAAAATTTACAATTTCTATTCCATCTTAAGAAGGTGACCTAATAAAATAAATAAAAGTGAGCACACTCAAGGCTTAGATAATTAACGGTTTCGAATCATAAACATCCGAAGAGTTAATAGTTCGAGTGTAACACCTCAGATTTATAAAATAAATAAAATAAATGGGAGATATGATAAGATAAGGAAAGATATAGTTTGTTAAGATTAGGAAAAGAGTTTGAATTGAAGTCAAATTGTTATATTTCTTATCAATTAATATTCCTAATCTTACACAGATAAATATTTAGAGGAATCCTAATCACATGAAATATTATTTT
>LTAE01007558.1:6298-22516 GCA_001647135.1 Pontederia paniculata
TATATATATATATATGTCAATATTTCCTCACATGGATGCTTGAAAAATAAAGTTACGACTTTTCAGAACTCTCAACTAATGTATTCTCATTTGTACCATATACTTTTATCCAAAATCATTTCCTTTCAGTTACTTTCTCACTCTTTGTTTCTTTTATTTTTTTCCTCATGTATCGTATGACAATACCAGAAGGAGAAAGGAGGGACACCAACGAGAACGTGGCAACAGAGGCCAAATCTAGAACATAATGCGAAGAAGTGACCCTACGATGAAAAGTTGTGTTTAAACAAGATTGAACGATGAGATTTGATGTTCATGTTTAAGCTCTCTTTTTTGTGATTATGTCATCATGAATCTTGATGTGCACATTCATAAATTTATGATCGTGCATTCCATTGTGCTTGATGCATATTATCACATACTTCATCTTACTTGATTTATATGGAGAATACTTGTTAGTCTTATGATTTTATGTGTAAAAAATTATTTCTACTCGTCACATGTTTATAAGATTTTACGTGTAAAAAATTATTTCTACTCGTCACATGTTTAAGATTGTATAAAATATCTCAGTTGCACTCTGGACAATCAATGGGATCGTAGCTTATGCTATGGCACCTTAACACACAGAATAGTTATATCGTAATATGTCCAACGCTCTATATTTTCGCATTATAACATTGGCGTTCATCGCCACACGCTAAAATCGTGGCGTGGGCATGCACAATGTTCAGCCTATAGTGACGCCAACACACGCTATGAGCTAGCTGTAGTGCTAGCCCAGACTGATGCGAACAAAAGGTGCCCCATTGCCGCCAACCCAGACATGCGTCAACACACGCCCGAACACATATGATGTTTTGGCTACAACTTAATTCTAAAATTCCGTCTTCTCGTGTTGATCCAAGTTACAAATTTTTCTTTTGATTTATTATGAAAATTATATAATTATGTTGGTATGTTCTATTTTTCTCATGAACATCATTGATTATATCAATTTTTTTAATTGATAATGAATATTACCCCTTTTTATTGATTTCACATATGTATCCATTTTGATTATTTTAGAGTGACTTACATTTTAGCAATGATGAATTATGTCAATTGTGACTGTAGATATTGTACAAAAGATAACCAAGTATGTCAGTAAAGATAAAAACTAAAATATGAGGAATGTAAGTTATACATTTATATTAAAGTTCATTGTTAGCAATACTGACGGAGAAAATAGTGTAACTGAAGCTGACACAATAACCACACGATTACGAAAGAAAAATATCGTCGTTATTATTCTTGTTATTTGGGACTCTCTATCCCATAAAACAAAAAAAGAACTCCAGATAATGTGTGTGTGGCATATCACTCTCTAAAAAAAGGCACTTGTCAGAGGTTGATTCATTACTAAACCAACCACAAACAGAAGAGATATTTCTAATATAAAGAAAAGATAATTGAAGTTGAAAGAAAACTTTACTAACAAAGAAATAACACTGATATATGATTATTGCAAGCAAACAAAGTGACGTCAAAGAATTATTGAATAGTGACTAAACAATTATTGATGATTATTGCATCACAACTTTTCATGATCATTGCTAACGAAGAATGAACATTAATATATGATTATTGCTATAAAAAATTGATATCAAATAATTGATCGCTGTTATCAAATAATTACCAAACATCGACTCAAAGATTATTATTATTGTTCAGTGATTTTTGTTACCTTATCATTATTTACGTATCTCAATGATTTATACTCATATCACAAAGGCTATGCTGCTCATCGAATTGATTAGATTTGACCTCATTGCTCCATGACATGCTTATGCTCAAAAGAAGTCTATTTCATGATCTATTACATTATGTTACCACATGTTAAAAAAATATTACCGAGCTATTGATCACTTGATAATGTTCTTTCAAGATCATCGATATTAAACAAACAATAATGAGTTATCAATTCCTACATTTGATTTCATTGTATTATGCTAAACTACCAATCGTTTGGAAATGTTCTTATATTGATTGTTGATGCTAACGAAATCAATGTTGGACTACTAATTCTTATTGTTATCTATATTATTTATCATTAATTGTAGGGTGCTCCAATCAACTATCAACTAGTCGATTATATTCTACCATTAATCTATCTAGATAAAATTTTTATTGTTAAATTGATTATGGTTCAATAAAGGAAAATAAACAAAATGTTAGGTTTATTCTAATATGAAAATTTATATTCATTATTATGATGTTTACAAAAGCTTTTCAAAAGTTTTATGGAAGAGGATCTCGTGCATACATAATTATACATATTTTTAATACCATTTTAAGTTCATTCTTCGTTCATTTTTACATCACATGCATAATTTTATGTGCTTATTTGTATTTATTTATTTTTATACATAAAACTATCCAATTTATTGATTTTTATTGTCTAGGAGGCAAGAGGATGAATGGACGAAGACACTAAAAAAAGGTACTCAATTCGGAGTTTAAACGAGGTCAGAATCTCAATTTCAACCTGACGATTTCACCACCTGAGTGGTTGTCACGAGTCGTGACAAGCCAAAAAAATGTGGAATATCACGACCGTGAAAAGTCATTTCGCAACCCGTGACAACATGCAAATGCAGTTTTTAGCCGTTTCACATGTCATAACAATCTCCAATCAGTTTTTAGTTAATATCACGGTCATAAAATCCATTTCATGGGTCATGAAAATATGAAAAATATGTTTTTACCTTCGCTCACGGTGGTGACAATCCTGTCACGGGCCATGACACTTCTTGATATTTAGTTAAAATTATGTTTTCAAACCGTTAAATCTTATTTTTCGAGAAGTTTGACCTAAGATGAAGACCTAAAAAATGAAGTTTGACATGTTAGGACTCTTCATGTCACGCCCTGAACCCGACGCTCGAGATGCGGCAATGGGTGTTATGACATTCTTCATTATTCAAATTCAAACTCTATGGACAACGGTTAGAAATAATTCTAATGGTTCCAAAATAAAAACTAACTCTAGAATTTGCCAAATATTTTGGCATGACCTTTGCTAAAAACTAGTCCATGCGACATATACAACAGGTATAAAGGGCCAAACCCGAATCATATAAAGTGTAATGGAATAACGATGGATAAAAGTAAATGTCCAGATGCCCTAATAGGGAGTTCATAATACTCCGACACATAATAATAAATAGACGGCCACACGGGTCCATAGAATAGGAAAAAATCTCTGAATATGACAAGAATGAACAAGAATATAAATCTACACCTCTCCAAACTCCAAATATATACACACAACCTGATTATTTTCCCTTTTTAGCCCGACGAGCATGCATAAGAGCTATAATATCAATCCTCGAGGAATAACTCTTCCTCCTCAACTACAAAACAACAATAATAAGAGGGAGTGAGCATAAATGGCTCAGTTAGTGAAATAATGGATCCATAAAATACTTAAATCATCCGAAAAATAAATCCATAGGAAGAACACAGTAAAAATGTATATCATACATAGCTTCATATAATGAAAATATTTGCAATCAAATGCAGGAGTTAAAGCATGCTATGTATGAACTCAACTACATGTCATGACACCTCGCCATCCGCGAGTACATCTCACATCCACCATACATGTATCTCATCATATCCGTCACGAGTGGGTCAAACAATCCGCGCCAATCACGCCCATAAACGACTCCATCTCGTTCTCCACAAGAGGTCAAATAGCCCACATAACGGTCGCTCGTGCCTGCAAATGACTCCTCGTCACCATATCATACGTAGATCACCTCGACCACGCGAGCTATCGCTCGCCCACACGAGGGAGAGCTACCATCATCATCATCATCATCATCATCATCATCATCATCATAATCATCTCCTCACTCCAAGTGAGCTACCATGCATGTTCTAAATGCACATGCATGATGTATACATATATCATGATAGTTTCTCAAAATAATTTTCTCGAAGTTCAAACTTAGTTTATCATTCCGGATTTATGGCACACAAGCATAAAAGCTTCAAATATCGATATCTAGATATAACATCATTCATAAATCCCGAAACAAATCAAGTATAAGAATCCATATGGAAAACATCAGAAAACCTAACCCACGTATCATAATAATAGCTCAAACGATCATCACATCATTAACATAATCAATCAAATGAGCTAAAGAAATGAATATACTAGACCACGACGATGTGGTATTGCTCTAGGTTTTATGGAAAGCCCACTCACCTTGGATACGCTCGACCTCGCCAAGTCCCTCGTGTCCGAGTAATTCAATCAAACAAGAACCTAATCAATTGTTCGATTACATTCTATTAGTCCTCATATACATAAAATCAAATACTTAAATTAGACATTCCCGTATTAAGCTCGAAATCCTAATGATTACTATAATGTTTACTATTAATAACTTTCAACTTACAACTATCATTATTCTCACATCTAAATTCTAACATCTTAATTATATCCTCCAGTATAAACATATCATGGTATATGATCTACTTAATTACAAGCTAATAAGCATGCTTGCATTCACTTTCTAATCTCATTGTTCATAAAGGTAACTAATTATATGTTAATCATACAAAAATGGTATTTATTCATATACATCAGCACATGTATATATATACATTTACTAACTATATTAATTGCCATGAACATCATCATAGTATATAACAAGTTAATTGCCATGAACGTCATCATAGTATATAACAAGAACCACTTGTTAGCCCCTAATTAATAACTAATGCCCCTTTTCGTCATACAATGAACCAATCAACCTTATATACTTAACATGATTATCAATTGGTTTCCAACAGGAAGTGGACTACCCTTCTTAGTCATGCAAAATTTATCATTAAGAGCATCAGATTCATTATAATTACTCAAATGTGCATAAGTATCAACACTAATCATGCATAGTTGAGATTAATCATGATTATGTTTAAACCTACAGACCAACAGACATAGTAATCCAGATTTATCGTTCTCATGACAATATACTCATATATGTATATATATATATATGCATTTGAGTTGTTCTCAAGGTGTTTGCGTCGCTCACCGAAGACAGAAGAGGCGTCGTGCGCATCTGGCAGACCGATGTCAGTCATGAACAGATCCTTACAGTCTGGTGATGGTTCTATGGAGACAACTGCTGCAATATCGAACAAAAATCATTAAATCAGGGAAGGAGTTGTGTGATAGCAGCTCGTTCGATACTAACCGGATGATGGAGAAAATGTATCACACATGTTCAGTCGTCCCTCTCGGCTCCGGTGATGTGCATGCACCAATGCCAAACTGCAGTTGTCACGAAAGAATGAGAAGAATAAATAATATGTGATATCTTAAAATCAAACGGCACTCGAACTGCTAATTCGTGATGACTTACATGATAAATGATCGAGAGTGCAAGATTGTCACCGACGAGCTCCCAAAACACCAAAATCGTAGCGCACACAATTTACACAAACACATCCACAAAATCCAGATCAAACTCCATAAAAGCCTCATCAATAACTTATTAGATCAATGTCGTACTCATCAGAAAAGGTTCAGCCGGAAATCACCTGAAATGTCGTCGGATTTCGACACCTCACTCACGCCATCTCTGTGTGTCCGTGTTGCATACACGCTCAAAAAATCGAATCCGTTTTCATGTTTATATTCGCGTCATCAAGGAGATTACGACTGTACTTACCGATGGTCAAGTCGAGCACCAGCGACGACGTATGGACGGCAAGAAGGAAGGCAACATCCCTCCCTTTTATTAAAATGTTTTAAAATATCATATTAACTTTGGTTTTCTTTCATTAAAATCATGAGATATTAAAAGTTTTTTATATATTTATATTTATAATTTCAAAACAATCCATGTTGTTAGTATTCTTTTATATACATATATATGAATAACATTTCTATATTTTTATATAAAAAAATTTAATTGGATGCCACTTTTTTATAGAAAAGAAGACCAATTATAAAAAATATTTTTCAAGACAAATTCTTTCTTTTATAAGCATTAGCCCATTAAAATATTTATTAACATTATTATTATTTTATTTTGCATGAGAAAGGTAATTAATTATATTGCTAAGCTTAATGACTTAGTAGACTAATATTAGTGACCAATGATTGTGGGGGTGGTACAAGTAACCCTTTATTTTTTTAATGTGTTTAAGGTAGACAATAAAACTAACTTTCATAAAAAGATATTTTGAAATATAATATTAAAACACACACAATAAGTACCTTATTAATATTATTATTACATTTTTTACTATTCCTCGAGAAAACTATTTTTTTTAAATGTTTTATAGAATAAATTAACTAAATCCAATAAGTATCTTATTAATATAAATATATTGAATAACATTTTTTTTAACTTTTCTAATATAAAGGGTTTTAATTGAATGTCATTTTTTTATATTTTATGTGAAATAATTTTTTAAATTTTAAACTATGATATACTTTTTAAGACAAGTTTCTTTTGCTATAAAAAAATTAGTATCTATCATTAGACATCAGTCCATTAAAAAAATGAGAGGGTATATATCAACCCACTAAGTATCCTATTAACATTATTATTTCATTATTGCATAAGAAAAATAATTAACTATATTGATAAAAATCTTAGTAGACCAATATCAATTACCAATAGTTATGCTTTTTACAAGACATTAATACATTTATATAGGATGGGAGGCCAACATTTTAATTATACAAATTATGACATCAAAAATTCATTCCCAATTTAGTGGTTCTCACAATTCTTTCTTTTATAAAAATTAGTCCATTAAAGTATCTTATTAATAAAAAAATGATGAATTATATTACTAAGATTAATGACTTCCTAGACTAATATTAGGCTTCTACGGTTCTCCTTATCTTTTTTTCTAATTTTCTAATTACCAAAAATTATATTTTATTCTAATATAGCAAATGATGATTGTATTAAGTGCGGTAAGGATTCTAAATTCAAAATAGAAATATTATTAATTTTCACGCCTTCGGTTTTTTCCTTTTAAATAATGAGATATTAAAGGTTTTTTTTATTCATTTGTATTTAGAATTTAGGATAATCCTATTGTTTAATATCGTTCTTTATATATATATAATAGCATTTCTATATTTTTTATTTAAAATAATTTTAATTGAGTATGACCTTTTATATAAAAGAAAATTTTAAATAAATCATTCGCTTTTGATCTTCCATGTAACTTCAAATCATTCATTTATCAACTTAATGCAATAAATGGTGTTTATCAATTCAATCATTTATTTCCTTATCGTCTTCTTTTTCTCTTATTTATATTAATATTTTATTAACAGCCTTCTAGTCGAAGTATTGCATATCATACCTAATTAGCATTATAGAGAGGAATACATTAGGTGTGAGATATGTGATATTGACATCTTAAAGAGAAACAATTCATAACTTAGAAAATACATTTTAGTGTGTCTCAAATTACTGATAAATTATGCATCCTGCAGAAGAATGGTCGAGTCCGTTAGAGTTAAGATAATTGATGCATCCTGAAGATGAAATTAAATTTTAAGTAGATCATAATACTCATAGGCTGCGTTTGGATGTGGAACCAGAGCCGGAACCGGCTCTGGTTCCACTCTGGTTCCCCAAACGACGTGACAGTTTGGGGAACCAGGTACAGAACCTGAGGGTGGAACCCGGGGTTCCACCCAGGAACCGCCCGATTCCAACGTGAGCTGCAACAACAGCGTTTCACTACTGTTGCAGTTTTTTTATTTAAAAACATTTTTTAATTTTTTTCTTTTTTCAACTTGAGCTGCAACAGCAACGTTTCGTTGTTGTTGCAGCTTTTTCATTTAAACATTTTTCATTTAATTATATTATTTATGATAATTACTTTATATTATGTACATTTATGTTTTAAAAAACATGTTTATTATTTTATGTTTAATTTATAATATAGATTATTTTATTAGTATAATTAAATATTATTTAAACAAATATTTTTTACGAAAATATTATTGCTAAAATAATATTTTGCGAGTTTAGTTTTATATTATTTTTTAATAGTTTCAACCGATATATTTTATAAAATATATTTTTATGAAAATATTACTTTATGATATTAATTTTATATTACTTGATATAATTTTTAAATTAAAATATTTTTATCTTTATTAAAAATATATTTTATATTTTCAATTCTCACTTTTTGTCTAAATACCCTTAGAACCTATTTGTAATCATTACATTTTTAGTTCATCCAAACACTACTAGAATTAATCTGTCAAATCAAAGAACCTGGAGAACCCTCGGTTCTCCATCCAAACGCACCCATAAGAATTTGATTTAAACTGAACTTTTATTAGACTTTGGCAAAATATTATTTCTCCCTACTTATCTTATCTCATTCTGAACTAATATTTGTGGTCATCAAAAGGTAAATTTTATCTTTAATTTTATATTTTATTTTATCATTTGCAAAATGAATGTCATCTACTATTAGTTTGTGGGATTAGATAGATAATATTATAAATCCTCGTGGGAACCATACTCTACTCACCTGAACTATTACTTGATCATGATTAGTGCACTTGCTAGAGAACTTTTATGTCATATTAGCACACATCACCTTCCCTTGCATTAATCCTTTGAGATATACTTGATTTTCTGTTAGACTGGCTATAAAAGATGCTACCGAGCCATTGATCACTTGATAATGCTCTTCCATAATAATTGATATTAAAGAAACGATAATGAATTATCCTATCTTCGATTTCATTGTATTATATATATTAAACTACAAATCATTTGGAAATGTTTTTTTTTCTCTATTGATCGTTGATGCTAAAAAAATTTAATGTTGGACTACTCATTCTTACTGTTATATGTATTGTTTACATTGAGGTACTCCAATGAACTATCAATTAATTTATGATATTCTATCATTAATCTATCTAGATACAATCTTTTATCGTTACACTGATTATTGTTCAATAAAGGAAATGTGATGTTTATTCTAATATGATAATTTGTTATGTTGTTTTCAAAAACTTCTAAAAAAATTACGGGAGAGAACCTTTTCTGCATTGTTCTTTACATATACTTGATTTTTCTATTAGACTAGTTGATAGTGTTTGTGACAATAATGCTACAGTTGCTATTGCAATGATTAGAGATTTTTTTTAGAATATTATGTCTATATGTTGCACATTAAGTTATAATAAAGCATCAATTACCTACAATATACATCTTGGAGTCATAATTTTAAATAACTATATTAGTTTACTACTACATTCATATACATATTATAATTATATTTTATTTTATATTACTTTTATGCTTTCATTAATGTTTCATCATTATTGATCAATAGAGTAATGCCTACTATGCCTACGAGAGGAGACTAACTCGTTTGCGGTGAAAGTCAAATTTAACTGTTCAGACCAACCATGAAAATTGAAAGATGTCGCTAACACTTAAGCCCTTTTTTGTCATATGTTGTGTTAATATATGGGATATCAAAGGGTTAAGTGATCAAATCAAGATCACTACTGTGAATGTTCTATTTCATAAAAAAAAATAAGAGAACACTCACATTGTTCGTTAAATATATACAATTGTCAAACACAAAATATAATGTTCGCTTGAGTTGTTCTTCCATTTTTTTCTTTTTTTGATACTTGCTTTATTAAATTGGTTTATATTAATAAATATGTTATCAACTAAGTTAAGCACTTAAAGTTTTGCATATATTATACATAAACGATAATAATGCATATTCTCATAAATATTACAATTTTAAGCATTAATTATTATAATAAAATAATTATTGGACAATAATATACTATTTAACTAGTTTTTGCAAGTATTAGTTAATTACTAATATCACAATTATTTACTAATTATATGTTATTAAAAATATGTTAATTTGTGTAATTAAAATTGCTGCAACACTAATATTTTTATCATTATGTATAAATTACTTTACTTGGTAATCATAATTATATTATGATAATTATTTTATTTATTTTAATATAATTAATAATTTAAATAAAGAAATATCTATTATTTAAATAAAAATAATAAAATGATTGAATATTTTATTTTATTCTCATTTCAATCAAACAATATTTAATTTTAATGGTACTAATTAACTAAACACATTAAAAAAGATATCAGACACAAATTCCTTATATATAAGAATATTTTAACTTGTTCATATCACTCCTAATTTCTGGTCGAAGTATTTCGTGTTGACGCTTTAAATTTGCTGTCACACAAAAAACTAAATTAATGCGACGGGTTGTAAATATGTGCGGCCAACATTTGATTTGAGGATGTTCCCATCATGGAATTAGCTGAATTGGATAACCATCTAAATCATGATTGAATAAATTTGATTGGATTAAACCAAATTTATTAAAATAATATTATTTATAATAATTTTAAATAATAAGAGCATAATTAATATTATATAATATATAAAATTTTATTAATAATTTATTAGTATTCATATATTAATCCAAAAGTATTATTTATTATGCTTTAATAAGTTAATATTTATTTAAAATCATAATGTTTGATAATTTATTATTTGAATATTAATAATACTATATTAATTGATTTACTATAGATCATTTAAAATATTTTTCTTATTTTACTTTATTTCCTTTTATTATCAACTCTATTATTTATTGTTTGTAATGAATATTTTTTTTCTCAGATTTGTCATAGAAAAATTCTCCTTCCAATTTACCAAAAAATTCACCTTAATTCAATTTTCTTTTCCAAAAAATAAGTTGAACCAATTTTTTTTCGATTCTTCGATTTTGCTCAGCTCAAACCAGTTCAATCTGGTTACTTTGGGGTTGAAAGCTCGATTTATGGTTAAATTAGTTGAACGAACCAGTTCGATCCGATTTTAATAGTATTGAATTTTACATATGCTTATTAATTTTGTTAGTTTTTATTTACTTTTATAATTTATCATTATTTTAAGAGAGTAAACAGTATATCATCGATATTAAAAAGGAAAAGAAATCTAATAACACATCCTCTTTTATATTAGATTTTTTTAGAAAAAAATTTATGAAATGGTAAAATTAGAATTTGATAACTAAAAAAAGGAATAGAGGGAAAATTTATCTTATATCATGTGTAATCACGAAATGATATCAAATGAGAATCACCGTAGAACTCATACGAAAATTATGGACTTAAATATTAGTTTTCACCTTTATAAATCAGAACAATTAATATATATGGACTTCAATATTATTTTTCACATTTATAAATCAGAACAATTAATATATAAAAGAGATATAATTAGTACTGTCAAAAATTGAAATATAACTATTTTGAGGTAAATTAAAAAATAGAGATCTATTGTTCATAAATCTAAACACACAATTTTATACAAAAGTGGATACAAAAGTGAATTTACACCAAAGTGTAACAGAGTATAAACACATTATTTTCTCTAAGTGACTTTATTTGTGAATATTTTGAATTTTAAATTAATAAGATATACGTATTATTTCTGCACATGACAATTAAAAAATATGCCTTTCTAAAATAGTAAAATACTGCACAAATGTGCATTGTAGAATATCTATTTAGACAGTTGGCTCTACAAAAGTTAATAAGAGAATGAGAAAAAAAAATAAAAACATCAACTGGTAAAACAGATTATAAAGGAGCATCATCTTATGATGATGATTAATTTGTAACATAAAACCTGACCATAAGTTACAATATTAAAGACAATAAATGCGTCATTAATTAATATACCTAAAGTGGAATTAAGGGAAAACAAATAATTAATTAAAATAAGACTCAACAAATTAAACAATGGAAACAATTCATGATAACAAAATAAACCTACTGGATCGACCTTCTAACACAAACATAAGAACAATAGTCTACTCACATGAACTATGATTAGTGCACTTGCTAGAGAACTTTTAGGCCATATTAGGACCCATCACCTCTCTTGCATTGATCATTTGAGATACTTGATTTTTTGTTAGACTGGCTAAATAATATTATCGAGCTATTGATCACTTGATAATGTTCTTCCATAATCATTGATATTAAAAAAACGATAATGGATTAACGAATCCTACCTTCAATTTCATTGTATTATCTATACTAAACTACTAATCATTGGAAATGTTTTTCTTTTCTATTTATCGTTGATGCTAAAAATATCAATGTTGGACTATTAATTCTTATTGTTATCTGTATTGTTTACCATTGAGTTACTCCAATGAACTATCAATTAATTTATGATATCCTATCATTAATCTATCTAGATATAATCTTTTATCGTTACACTGATTATTGTTTAATAAAGGAAATGTTATGTTTATTCTAATATGATTATTTGTTATGTTGTTTTCAAATTCTTTTAAAAAAATTACGGGAGAGAACCTTTTTTGCATTGTTCTCTGCATATACTTGATTTTCTATAAGACTAATTGATAGTGTTTGTGACAATAATGCTTTAGTTGCTATTGCACATGATTAGAGATTTTTTTAGAATATTATGTCTATATGTTGCACATTAAGTTATAATAAATCATTAGTTATATCTATAATATACATCTTGGAGTCATAATTTAAAATAACTATATTAGCTTACTATTACATTCATATCTATTATAATTATATTTTATTTATATTATTTTTATGCTTTTGTTAATGTTTCATCATTATTGATCAATCTTGATCATTAGAGTAATGCCTACTATGCCTACGAGAGGAGACTAACTCGTATGTGGTGAAGGTCAAATTTAAGTGTTCAATGACCAAGCATGAAGATTGAAAGATGTTGCTAACACGCAAGCCCTATTTTGTCATATGTTGTGTTAATATATGAGATATGAAAGGGTTAAGTGATCAAATCAAGATCACTACTATGAATGCTCTATTTCATAAAAAAAAAAGAGAACACTCACATTGTTCGTTAAATCTATACAATTGTCAACACAAAATATAATGTTCACTTGAGTTGTTCTTCCATTTCTTTTTCTTTTTTTGATACTTGCTTTATTAAATTGGGGGAACATCCTTGTTGTAAGTAAGTTTTTAGCACTTAAAGTTTTGCACATGTTATACATAAACGATAACAAGTATATATTCTCATAAATTAACAATTTTAAGCATTAATTATTATAATAATTAATAATAACAATACTCTAACACAAACATAAGAACAATACTCTACTCACATGAACTATGATTAGTGCACTTGCTAGAGAACTTTTAGGCCATATTAGGACCCATCACCTCCCTTGCATTGATCCTTTGAGATACTTGATTTTTTGTTAGACTGGCTAAATAATATTATTGAGCTATTGATCACTTGATAATGTTCTTCCATAATCATTGATATTAAAAAAATGATAATGGATTAACGAATCCTACCTTCAATTTTATTATATTATCTATACTAAACTACTAATCATTGGAAATGTTTTTCTTTTTTATTTATCGTTGATGCTAAAAAAATCAATGTTGGACTATTAATTCTTATTGTTGTCTGTATTGTTTACCATTGAGTTACTCTAATGAACTATCAATTAATTTATGATATCCTATCATTAATCTATCTAGATATAATCTTTTATCGTTACACTGATTATTGTTCAATAAAGGAAATGTTATGTTTATTCTAATATGATAATTTGTTATGTTGTTTTCAAAATCTTTTAAAAAAATTACGGAAGAAAACCTTTTTTGCATTGTTCTCTGCATATACTTGATTTTCTATTAGACTAATTGATAGTGTTTGTGACAATAATGATTTAGTTGCTATTGCACATGATTAGAGATTTTTTTAGAATATTATGTCTATATGTTGCACATTAAGTTATAATAAATCATTAGTTATATCTATAATATACATCTTGGAGTCATAATTTAAAATAAC
The DNA here is from genome assembly GCA_001647135.1 of Pontederia paniculata. Classification (NCBI taxonomy): domain Eukaryota; kingdom Viridiplantae; phylum Streptophyta; class Magnoliopsida; order Commelinales; family Pontederiaceae; genus Pontederia; species Pontederia paniculata. Next base: position 20,255 of record LTAE01007558.1, read on the forward strand.
TATATTAGCTTACTATTACATTCATATCTATTATAATTATATTTTATTTATATTATTTTTATGCTTTCGTTAATATTTCATCATTATTGATCAATCTTGATCATTAGAGTAATGCCTACTATGCCTACGAGAGGAGACTAACTCGTATGTGGTGAAGGTCAAATTTAAGTGTTCAATGACCAAGCATGAAGATCGAAAGATGTTGCTAAGACGCAAGCCCTATTTTGTCATATGTTGTGTTAATATATGAGATATGAAAGGGTTAAGTGATCAAATCAAGATCACTACTATGAATGCTCTATTTCATAAAAAAAAGAGAACACTCACATTGTTCGTTAAATCTATACAATTGTCAACACAAAATATAATGTTCACTTGAGTTGTTCTTCCATTTCTTTTTCTTTTTTTGATACTTGCTTTATTAAATTGGGGGAACATCCTTGTTGTAAGTAAGTTTTTAGCACTTAAAGTTTTGCATATGTTATACATAAACGATAACAATATATATTCTCATAAACATTAACAATTTTAAGTATTAATTATTATAATAATTAATAAGAACAATACTCTAACACAAACATAAGAACAATACTCTACTCACATGAACTATGATTAGTGCACTTGCTAGAGAACTTTTAGGCCATATTAGGCCCCATCACCTCCCTTGCATTGATCCTTTGAGATACTTTTTTTTGTTAGACTGACTAAATAGTATTATCGAGCTATTGATCACTTGATAATGTTCTTCCATAATCATTGATATTAAAAAAACGATAATGGATTAACGAATCCTACCTTCAATTTCATTGTATTATCTATACTAAACTACTAATCATTGGAAATGTTTTTCTTTTCTATTTATCGTTGATGCTATAAAAATCAATGTTGGACTATTAATTCTTATTGCTATCTGTATTGTTTACCATTGAGTTACTCCAATGAACTATCAATTAATTTATGATATCCTATCATTAATCTATCTAGATATAATTTTTTATCGTTACACTGATTATTGTTCAATAAAGGAAATGTTATGTTTATTCTAATATGATAATTTGTTATGTTGTTTACAAAATCTTTTAAAAAAATTATGGGAGAGAACCTTTTTTGCATTGTTCTCTGCATATACTTGATTTTCTATTAGACTAATTGATAGTGTTTGTGACGATAATGNTTTACAAAATCTTTTAAAAAAATTATGGGAGAGAACCTTTTTTGCATTGTTCTCTGCATATACTTGATTTTCTATTAGACTAATTGATAGTGTTTGTGACGATAATGCTTTAGTTGCTATTGCACATGATTAGAGATTTTTTTAGAATATTATGTCTATATGTTGCACATTAAGTTATAATAAATCATTAGTTATATCTATAATATACATCTTGGAGTCATAATTTAAAATAACTATATTAGCTTACTATTACATTCATATCTATTATAATTATATTTTATTTATATTATTTTTATGCTTTCGTTAATGTTTCATCATTATTGATCAATCTTGATCATTAGAGTAATGCCTACTATGCCTACGAGAGGAGACTAACTCGTATGTGGTGAAGGTCAAACTTAAGTGTTCAATGACCAAGCATGAAGATTTAAAGATGTTGCTAACACGCAAGCCCTTCGTTGTGTTAATATATGAGATATGAAAGGGTTAAGTGATCAAATCAAGATCACTACTGTGAATGCTCTATTTCATAAAAAAAAGAGAACACTCACATTGTTCGTTAAATCTATACAATTGTCAACACAAAATATAATGTTCACTTGAGTTGTTCTTCCATTTTTTTTCTTTTTTTGATACTTGCTTTATTACATTGGGGGAACATCCTTGTTAAGTAAATTTTTAGCACTTAAAGTTTTGCATATGTTATACATAAACGATAACAAGATATATTCTCATAAATATTATTAAATTTGGAAAATCTAAACAAATTGGTAGAAGATCCATCCATCAAATCGTCAGAAGAACCATCAAATCATTAGAAGATATGATCATTAAAATCTCTGTAACAAATTTTATTCTTGTATAGTTATTTTTTGTTTGTCTATATAAACTCCAAAGTCAATGAGAAAAAGTATGAGATCAGATTTTGATCATATTTATTTTTGTTATTTCTTTGTAACTTCTCTCTTGAATTCTCTTGTGAATTTTCTGATTTTCACATGGTATCAGAGCAAGATCCAATTTTCTTAAATCAGATTCTTGTTTCTCCTTGGCTTTTAATGACAGGAGTATCTACATTAATAGATCAT
>LTAE01007559.1:0-22512 GCA_001647135.1 Pontederia paniculata
GAGTTCACTTACAAATTTGTGATCATTGAAAACATTCTCGGGATCCTAGATTCAACATATACCATAGCTCCCGGTGGTATGTTGGCGACGAGTGGCATGGTAAACCATCTCCGGGGGCGTATTCCACCCTTATATTATTATTCTTAGGCCACTAGTTGGCAAACCTATGAAACTATGTACAAATCTATGGAAGGTAACTTGGGATATTCATATGATGTCCTTGACAAAAGTGGGTTGGCCCATAAGAATGAGGCACCATAGCAGGGCGTTGCATAGAGTGTTGCCCTTGACAATTGCCTTGGTCGTGCGGTGACAAGGTCATGGTGCGATATTGTTTGAACGGACCAACAAATTCCCCGTGACACGTGCGAGACGGTTTTGCGTGGGCACGATTAGAGATTAAGGACATGTGGTGGCAGTTGAGATTTTTTAGAAAGTTAATTAAATCAAAGTGCGTCCAATAAAGAACTAAACAATTTATAACTAGGTAGCTATGATTTGGGTAGTTTCCCCTTTTAACTACCAAGTGGGGTATTATATAAAGGGTTATCAAGTGTTTGACAAATGACCAAAGAGAAACACAAAAAGGACTGATTAATGCATGCATTGTATCTTGTAACATGCTACTTGTAATAAGCATAACTTTCTTCCCTCGAGTATATGCTTAAGTTTTCTCTTATAAATGAAGGACCCAAAATTGTATTAAAAGCATTCCTATCTTGAACGATTTTAGGCTTACTTAGCCTCTTTGATAAGAAAAAAAAAGGCTAAAGCTGCATCTGATTTCCAGGTTGCAAAATTTGATGGCCCAACACCCTAATAGTTTGTACACAACTCATTTATGCTTCTTTTAAGCTCATAATTCAGATTATTTTTTTTCTATATTAATCCTAATATGTGCCATAAATATCTCCTTTCACATTAGTAATATTTATTTCTCTTTTCTCATTAGTGACATTTTTTTGGTTCGATAGAGAGGTTTTTTATTGAAGTTCAACTAGCTATCCCTTGAATCAAGCACCGTTAATAATTTTGACGAAGAATAATTTTCTTGATTGTCAACCAAGAAAATATTGGTAAACAAAAAGTAACCTCCGATTGTACGCAAAACTGAACATTTTCCGTTCTAACAACAGAAGCACATCTGAAACGTAGAACTCATCACATGCTGTCTTAAAAAAGAATTCAAACTTTTCATCCATAAGATTCACTGGGTTTAACATGCCAATTTTTCTTTCGATGCTACAAATCTATTTCCAGTAGAGAAAGAAAACAGAACGAAAAAGAACATGAATTGGATGGATTCCCAACTACAGGATCTTATGTTGTTTCATTAGAGTTCAGAAACAATTCATGTCTTCTATCCAACCAAACATAAAAGACTTCCATTGAAAGTGTCTCCAATATTATGATGAACCATAAGCATGAATGCAGGATAAAATTTAGACAACAGGCACCTCGATCTATAATGCAGCCGAATCTTTTTATAATCATCTTAGGATACATCAATCTAGAACAATAAGGGTTGTAAAATTGTACACCCACCACATGTTATAATTGAACCACAATGTCTTTTAGGAAAGAATTAATTGCATATCTCCATAAATAACAAAGTAACAAGACGCAAAATGTGCCATATCTACAGACCAACTCTCTCTATCCTGTTCTGCTTCTCTATTCCAACCCATTCTTTCTCATGGATCACTCAAATGGAGCATCTCAGGAGAAAGAGACAACTCAACAACACCCAATTACAAAAAGATACTGAAAGAACACCAGGAAGAAAAACTCAATCGCAGTTCAATCCGCAAACTTCTAATACAGGCCCATCAAATTTGGCGATAAACGGATTAATCCGGACCCATAGGAGAGAGCAAATAGATGCGAGAAGTATAGACCAAACGATCACTATAGTCGGCACTCTATCCTGTTTCCCCATCATTCCTTTAAGGAATGGGTATAAATGAACAATGACCCAGAAGGCAAAAAAAAGTTTACCAAACAGAGGCCCCCATGACTCGTATCCGCTTGTTATCGCATTTGAGACTCCAGCTATGACCCCAATTATGTTTAGTATAAGCAGAGTCAGTGGTGGAATTAACAAAGAAGTCCATTTGAATACATAGAGCTCTGAGAAATTATCATCTTCTCCTCCACCTTTGGAAGTGACTGTGAAGTTGGTATCGACACCAGCTAGAACCTTTAGTAGACCTTGAAAAAGGGCAAAGAGGTGCGACGAGGCACCACCGATGACCCAAAACTGCTCATTTCTCCACCAGTCATCGATACCGACGCCACCCCATTGCATCTCTAAAATACTGGTTGCAGCAATTGAGATGAAGAGAGCCATGAAGATGATGCTTGTGTAGCTATCGATCTGTTTAGAATCTAACATCATAAGCGTGAAGAAAAAAAAAATGCATAGGCACAAATAGGTAAATGAACATGTAATTTGTGGATAAGAGATTTTCAATGCATGAAGAACATTGACGTATTAACAAAACCATCAGTTAAAAAGTTTCAACAATACTGGGAGTAATAAAGGAAAGATCATTCAGTTGAGGCATGACCAACCTTCAATGATGGTAACTAACTAAAGCTTTTAAGAACAGAAGATCAATAGGGTTTCAGTTGACTACCTCAGGTACTATGAACTTTCCGCTGAGAAGACAGATAGCTGGCAAGGTACAATATGCGACCAGAGGAATAGATGTCCATGGATAGACAACAGAATTTATGTAAGAGAAACGTTCCAACCACTTCAAACCGCCTCCATAACCATACCATATAGGACAATGCTTGCTAAGAAAAATTTCAACAGAACCAAGAGCCCATCTTAAGACTTGATGGAGACGATCAGACAGGTTGATCGGAGCTGACCCTTTGAATGCTGCTCGTTTGGGTATGCAATAAACTGACCTCCAACCATGGCAATGCATCTTAAAGCCAGTGAGAATATCCTCTGTGACAGATCCATAAATCCAACCAACCTGGAGAATGTTGAAAAGAAAAGAGAATTGAGGAAAGACCGATAATGTATGCCTTTCTTTTCAGACGAAATTTTTTTTTCTTTTTGAGGAACTCGTGCTTCATAAGTTGTTACCTCCTTCCCCCATTCAGTTTTATCTTCATAATCGCAGCTGATGACATGGATAGCCTCTCCAAAAAATGAAGCAAAATCACCTTTTGTAGCACTCCCGCCATTCTCTTTTAATGTTGATGCTACAAAAACCGATGATTGTCCAAATTTCTTTTCAAGCTTTTCCCACTGTGCTAAGGATGAGGTTTCTCTATTTTGTCCTGAAACAAGCATAAGATATTTAGAAGGATTTGGGAAAAACCTGTAAACAATCACAAACCATTTGTTCAAACTCACTTTCAACTTCTTCAATACTCTCGAGAGCATACACTTGAGTAGATATTTCTCTGTGCTTAACCTTCTTATTCTTCTTCTTCTTCTCCTTTTTGTTGTTTCTTTTTTCGTTCTTTCTTCTAGGTCCACAACAACAGCAGCAACACCACTTGGGCCAACAGTTACATGTCTTTCCTGGAGGCTTCTCCTTGACTGGAGCATCAAATCCATAAAGAGCGTGCCTTGTAAACACGCAACCTGTGCCCACATATATTGGCCCCTGAATCCCATCAAGGCCTTTCATGTTGATCTGTTTCACCAAGATGAAAGAGAAGATAAAGATTAACCAATTGTAAATGTGTTTTAAACTAAATAAGAAAATGGACAAAAGAAAAACAAATTTAGCATACATCGAAGAAGACAACATTCCGATTTGAATATCTATCATGCCGATCAATCCCATCGAATCTCTGAGGGAATTGTACATAACAGATTTTCCTCCCTGATATGGGATCCATCAAAAAGCACATGGCTTCACGAAGGGCCTTACTGTTGTTTATGTAATGATCACAATCCACATTCAAAATGTAAGGAGCATTGGAGAGAACAGCTGAAACCCGCACCTAGAATTAAAGAATCCAATATTATAAGTAATCAGAAATTATATGTAACAGGAGACGGATGTATAAAACAAGCAAAATGCTTAAAGTTTTTAATCTTAGACCACAGGCGGAGGAAGATCATGAAGCTAGAAATATACCAATGAATTCATGGCGCCAGCTTTTTTGTGGTGATCAAATCCAGGTCTTTTTTCACGTGAAACATACACTAATTTTGGTAGCTCATTTCCTGCATCATCAAGCCCACCATTGTGGCCTAAGAAGACCTGTTAAAGCATCCATATAAGAGCCTATATGATGTAGAAGAGCATGGTAACTTCATAAACAATTCCCAGTCAGAGTTGAACATCATTGGGTGTGCATGATCTATTTGAAGGCAAGAGTCTAAAAATAACAGGTGTGCATGATGTTTTTTCCCTCTAAAAAATGTACCTTTTTAAAGAGGGAAAGGATGTAACCATCCAGTTTGTATTAGTGACAACTGAAATCTATGGAATGCTACAAATGTACATATGTACATAAAGCGTAATGAACATACCCTTTGAAGCTAGTAGTTCAGAGGTAAGTTAAGCATAGATATTTTAGAGCTTACTACATATTATAATTAACATAAACATCATCAACATTTCATTGTTTGTTGGGTTGATCATCCACCTATAATTGCTTAGATTTCTGAAGCTGATTTTCGTCATCTTGATGTGTTGTTCTTCGTCATCTACACCATCTTGCAATTCGTCGGAATCAAATTTTTCTTAGTAGGGGAGAAATGATGTACAACAATAATAGCTTATGGGCATTATGCCCTAAACGTTAGTGTTTAGTTATGGACTTTGTGTCTTTAGTTTACTTATGAACACATTAGGGTTTCCTTGCCTTAGATTTTCCTTTATTAGTCATTCTTATATTTAGGTTTCCTAATTATTTGATATATGGGGTGTTTAAAACACCTAAAAATACTCTTGTCTAGTTCTTTTGAAACTTAGACTTGATTTATGAACATTTGCTAATAGCATATCTTTCCAGGGGATTCAATTCTCCATCACCAAAGCTACTATATTCAACAATTACAATTGAGAAATTGATAAGAAATATACATAGTCCCAAAGCTTTTTTTTTAGAAATTGATAAGAAGATTGCATAGTGCCATTAGCAATTTACATGGCGCCATACTTGTGCAACATACATTGATTGATGAAGGATACACTTTTCCTAGTTCTCAGTCATCATTTTTCCAAATCTGTACTTGCAGCAAACCAAGTACTTTATAGTGAATGGATCTAAAATTAACAAGAAATACATGCAGTAGTAACATGGCATTGTTAAGAGTGTGAGCATCACCTGAATCATTCCTGGATGGTCCCGAACATTATTTCCAGGCCATAGAGTTCCATCCTCCATTGTCCAACCTTCTTCAGGAGCTTTTTGCATCACAGAAACCAGCTTATTAATCGAAACCTTAAATTCTTCATATTCCCTCTGCACTCAGAAATTAGAAAAGATAAGTTCATAGAGTTCAATATCGCATTATAGCATTCATCAGCTAAGCAGTGATATAATAAAATTCTAATGACTACTGCAAACGTAGATGAGACCATGACCATAACAGAATTATTTTTTTAAGACAACAAAAATATGTGAAACTTCAAATATACATGACATTTCAATGGATAGATGCATACAACTTCTGGAACCTTTTCTTTTTAAAAATGTGAGATATTGAATAGGTAAGATATGTTTATTATGATACAGACCTTCATAGCTCGACGCTCCCTCACAAAACCTGGATGAACTTTATCCTTCAGATAATCAATTTTCTGAGCAAAATACCATTCAGGGGCTCGAGGCTCAATGTTGAATTTTTTACAGAATGGAACCCACTTCTTGGCAAATAGGGATGTCTGGGAAAGTGCTTCAAAGGTAAGCATTGCAGCGCCATCATCAGAAACATAACATGAAATTTTATCAACAGGATAGTCCACAGCAAGAATGGACAAAACAGTGTTAGCAGTGATAAGTGGAGGTTCTTTCGTCGGATCAACTGTGCTAACAAAAATATCAATACACGATAACTCCGATGGCTTCCCCTCTTTCTCATATCTGGAGAAAAATTTCAGATCACATGTTTAGTGTGTGCAAAGAGGTCAAATAAAAGTGAGATAGTAGAAATTTACTTACCTTAAAGAAAGACGGTCCAAGTAAGTCTCCCGCTCTATAGGGTACCATTTCGGGAATTGATCTAATATCCATGAAACAGCAAACCATATTTCACATATAACTGAGGTCAGCCATAGTCCATAAGCATCTTGAACTGGGTTTAGAAGTCTATAATGGAAAAAGAAACCGAGAACGACAAGCCTAAGCAGGATTATTATTCTATATGGATTTATCTTGCTGGAAGCAATAGGAAGTTTCCGAGACAAAGGTTGTCTGCTTTCGTCTGACCTAAATTCCAAAACAGTTGGAAGCATGTAATAAGATAATAAGCAAAATTGGAATAACATATAGTTTTATATGGGAGTTTGATTATAAAATAACATAACAAAATTACAGTAGTTACAGTAAAAACAAGACTGATTAAAATTACATAATTTTCAACAACTAATATCAAATTTATGGGAGGGCAAAGACTTTATTTAGACAAGTGTGTATATATATATGTAAAACATGTCTTTGGAAAATTAAATAAAAATGGGAGCCAAGGCCCCTCTAAAATACAGGTTTTTGTAACTAATCAGAATCATGCCACATTTTTTTCTGAGACAACAATCATGCCACATTAAAATTCAGTAGTCATCCTGTCAGAAAAAAAAAATCAATAGAGTGAAGTATTGTAGTAAAGTCTTAGAGAAAAATGAAGCAAAAATGTTCATCGAGAACCAAGTTTGAACTGAAAATCTCTGGAAATACAAGACTCAAAAAGTCGTTTCTCCTAACCTCATTATTTTTTTTATCATGCATCATAGTATAAATTGACAGAACTAGTCCTTTGGAATGCAAGCAGTGTGATATTTGCATGTTGACAGACTGTTTTTACATTTTGTTCTGGAAGGAGAAAATCATACCGAAAAAAACTCACCATGAAATCACTCAAAGCAATTCATGAGTCATATTGTTAAACAAGTTTCTATTAAAATATTATTCCTTTTTAGGAGGTACTAAAAAATATTGGCATACAAGTTAATGAGTTGTGGTTTATGAATATATCCAGAAAACTATACAGTTAATGGAATAAACCCACAATAATCTTTGAAGAATTCTAAATGAGCTTCTGATGTCTAAAAGCATACTAGCTGAGACACTAAGCAATACGGCTGCAGATGGTGAACATGGATTCCAACAACTTTCTGTGTGTGAGAGAGAGAGAGAGAGATAATGACAGGCTGTAACACTCAGGTGAAGCCATATCAAAATTATTATAAAACTATATCAACCTATTGTTTCCCATATGCACATTCACAACAAAGTGACACGCTCAACTCAATGAACTCTAACCCTTGTTGAGTTAAATGTATAAGAAAACATGGTCCATGGCCATTGCATTCTTATATTGATTTTAATGACAAAAGAATAAATCAGTTGAGTTCCTGGAAAGGAAAGTAAAATTGTGATGCCCTATGATTTTCTTTAGAAAGGTGTGATGTCTATGATGGAGATGAACATTGATAGATAGCAGAAAATATGATAAACAGAAAACTATCAGATACAGAAAAAGAAACAGGTAAACGAAATATTTTAAATGATATGGAATCCTGAACTAGCAAAGATAGACACTTTAGTTGTGACTCGGATAGTCCAATACCTTCCATAAGTACTATGAATCTGGAGTATAAAAGACAATGTGAATATAACTTACACAGGCAAATCAGGATTATCTGATCCATATCCATCGGGACCGCCACTATCACCACCTCCAGGTGGAACATTTTGCATCTTTGTTAATTGTTTTTTTTTCCAATCATCAATCCGATCTTTCCATGCAACGGTTCCATAACCATAAAATGATAGATCCTTGTTAGGATTAATAGGTTTATAGTGCGCTGCAAAAGGTTAATCATACAAATAATAAATCAGAAGTTCATTGGCATACACAGTTAGCAGTTTGTTGAACATAAAATGCAAAACCCTCCAAGAAGAAAACACTAACACACCAGGTTGGGATGCTACTGAAGCAGATCCATATTTACGTTGATCGCCAAAACCGGCATGAGGAATTATAAGAGCATGGTGATCAGATGAAATTCCATCAACCTAATAGAGAAAAACAAATTAGTCCCACTTGAAAGATAGATATCCATACTCATTAAGGATAGCATAAGAAAAGCTGACCTCTTCACCGTAAGTCAGAAGTGGGATATTTGTGTTGGCATATGGCTCATCAGGATAAGCAGTAAAACCATTGGTTGAGTTATCCCCAACACCAATCTCCACATGGTTATGTGATGAAGATAAATATTTAAATTCTTTCTCAATATCATCATCGCCATCTTCTTCCTCATCACCTGTAACTCGAGGGCTACCTGGAAAACAAATTAGATATATAGTGGATCGCAGCATTACAAAATCTAAACAAACTCTATGATATCCTCAGGAATCAGTGGTGCCAAAATATATACCTTTGTGGCGCTTGTATCTTGTCTTGCACTGGGGACAGGCCTGAGACCCCTCCCTCCGCTCATACTCATAGCAAATCCTGCATACAGGGAAGGCACACTCGTTGCAGGCAACAAAGAGCTCCTTTTCCTCCTCCAATATCTCAATTTCATCTCCGCATATCTGGCATATCCCCACATTTGTTTCTTTGCCAGAATTTGACTGCAGCAAAGCAGCAACATGACAAATACATTCCAAACAAAAAATTGGAGTTTAAAAGTGACACAGAAAGTGCAGTATGGCTAATGTCCAGTCACCCAACTAAATGTAGACACATGCATCTGATTTCAACTGCTTTACTGATTAGTAACTCAAGAGTAAAGAGACAAGAGTAAAGACAAGAGAAGGCATAAATGTGATACGGAACAAAAACTGCATGCTGGCGACACCAGACTTTAAAAGCTTCGAGACAACATTGGTAAAAAGAAATTGGAAAATATGGCAAGAAACGAAGATTAAATGGGATGGACATGCAGAAAAACTAGTCGTGAAGCCATGGACCATCTGAAACTCTAGTAAAATTGGTATTTTTCTACCAAATTTGAGCCCAAAATCCAACTTTCCGACACCCTATGAGTACATGCCAATACACATTAACATAACTGAAACAGCAAATTAGCACATATGAAAAGGGAGCGATTTTCTGATCTCCAATTCTAACCAAAATACAAGTCCAACATATTTCACAGAAAAGGGAGCGACTGTTTTGGCGCCGGCGGCCAAGTGGCGGTGCAAATAGGAAAAGCCCCACATATCTAATCAAATACAAGTCCTCATCTAAGAACTCAGAAACAAAAAGAAGAGGGGATTCTTATAGCGCTTACCCGGCCAAAGTCGTCGGCATTGATGAGAATGAACTCCTTCCGGATGTGGGAGCCCGTGATCAGCCGCCGCGCAGTCGCCATCCGCCTTTTCCAACCGATCAAAGTGCCCTCCTCTCTCCCGCCTCCCCCTCTGTAAACCCCTCCGAAATGCGCCCAATCACGCCCAACGCAGATCGATCGACGCGCCTCCGCACCTCATTGCCGCTCGCCGATCGCGAATGCCAAAAATCACCCGGAGATCCCAGCAAAACGGAGGGCAAAAACCAAGAAAAAAGCGCTCTTTTTTCGTCCCTTTTCTCTCCAAAAACCTTCTTTTTTAGCCTTGCGTGTTCACGGCCTCTCTTCTTCCTCTGTACTACACACTCCCCTCTACGATAACTTCTGGAATAGACGACACGAGGGAGTGAAAGCGCGAGCACGGAGGGTTCTAAGAAAGAGACGCCAAGGAGGCGACGCGGCAATACTGCAAAAGGACGGAGAGAGAGAGAGAGAGAGAGAGAGAGAGAGAGAGAGACTTAAAAATTGCACCTTTTTTTTTTTTACATCCAAGCGTTTGGTTTATGGGGAGGAATAGGAAAGGCCGAGAGGGTGTGAAATAAATAGATTACCTGAACCAATCTAAAATGCGTATTTGTGTCGGTGGGACCCGCAGATGGTGGTGCGCGACAGCAATCACCGGCGGCGCCGCCCACCGCCGTCGCCGGTGGGCGTAGATGTAACCTTCCTTTCTTTTTTCTACTCTACGTATTCTGATACGTCTCTCTCTCTATTTTTTTTACTTTCCCAAAGGAAAGAAAGTTGTCAAATTGTGAAAGATTTTGCTATGGAACAGCTTTTGCTTTTATAGAGACTAATTAAGATATTAATTAATTGATTTCTCTTTTTAAAAGCATTTTTTTTGTATAATTTATTCTTTATATATGATACATCTTTAACTAATTTATAAACTCATTAAGAAAAAGAAAATGTAAAGAAATATTTTTTAATATCAAAATTCCTATATTTTCTAGTGAGTTTTTCTTTATAAATAAGAAAAAGATTTCGCAAGATATGTGTACTTTATGGATATCATATTTTTCACCTTTCAATATGTATATCATTTAACTATAAGGTATTTTTGTTTCCAAAGTAAACTAGGCTCCACATTTTTTACCAAATTTTCAATTAACAACAAACAAATGACATTTTTAAATGAATCTTGATATATTAGTTGACTGTGTAGTAATAGATATTATATGATACGTAATATTGGAGGAGAAAAGGAGACTTGCATGTTAACTGTTGAGGATTGTATTACAAGCTTCACTTATAAATAATTGAAAAAGAGACGTAGTATTCACACTTTACCTTGTCAGCATTACGGTCATCACTAGTTCATAATTCACATTGTTAAATAAACTATTCGTTCAATTATTAATAGATCTCCTCGCGTAAATTTTATGGTCAGTTTATGTGTGAATCGCTTGTAACAATTTTAATATTTAACCTTTCTTAGAGATAATTTGTTGGCAATGTCGTTTGCTGATGTTTTTTTTCTTAATTATTATCTTTTAGAGTTGATTATTAATGCATGTTAATTAGTTATTGGAATTCATTTTAACAAACTTTTGTAATATAGTTTCAATTTATGGTTAAATTTACTTTGATTTCAACACTACTAATCATGTTTTTTGGAATGTTTTTGCCATGTTAGAATTCTGAGATGAATACCCGAAAAGGGTGCATGAGTTAATGGTTGGTGCATAATTGGTGGTATTGTCTTAAAAACATTAATTTGATTTATGAATTATTTAATTCATAAAAGCTGTTTGACTTAGTATGGTTTTATATAATTACTATATAAGGAATGTGTCAACCTTGCAAAGTTTGATCCCAAACTTTTTTTTTATTTTTTTTTTCTAAATATCTATAAATTTAATACAATTGTCTCGAACTCCCTTGCACAAAAGGAAGCATCCGAGTAAAAAAAAACTTGACTTTGTTGTCTTCATTGATGCTAGAATCTTGACTCAAATTATAAGTAACTATAGGTAAAAAAAGGACTATACAATGTGTAGTATTTTTCAGAAACCCTTTTATTGAACTACAAAATAAGCTTATGCATACTCATACATGAAAATAGGAAAAAGAATGCATGAACCGAATATATACTTTTTTTGTTAACCAGCACAATAATGAATCAATTAAACAATACATTTTAATTACGGTGCATGAACATATTAACTAATGGCAAAATAATGTGTTTTGCTGGTCTAATGTGAGGAAGTGTTACATCCCCAATTTCTTATATATATTTTTTTCATAGTTAATGAGATCCCATAAATAATTCTTATTTAATGGGAGTACATGCAAAATTTATGTACACCTGACTGGTACTTAACAATCAGCCATTTGTGCATCACAAGATTTTTAATGATTTAAATATGGGAATTATAAATGTAATTTTTTCGTTACTATGTTCTATAGCATTAAAAATATTAATATTTAATGAATCTAATTCGTGATGAAAAGTATAAATGCTCAAGTCTCTTTCCATTGTAACGAATTTGAAGTTTGATCTGGAGACCTTACTATTTAAGAAATAACCAGCTGGTCAATTAAATATGGTAAATATATTATTTGCTTTATATCCAAGGATTCATTTCCTCCTTTCTTTTTCATTTTGACAATTTTGTTTTGGAGTAGAAAACAAATGCATGGAAATTATGGGGAATGGGATAATTAGTATTACTCCCCTGCCACAAAATGGACAATAGATTTGCACAGATGAAAAAAAAAAAAGGTCTACTTAACAAAATTGCTAAGTAAATTTTTTAACGATGATTCATATTATTAGATTTGATTTTAAAAAATTGAAATTAAATTTAAAATATTTTTTAAAAAATTAATCTCAAATTGTCAGAATCAAAATTGATGATCTCGATCATTCTTAAGGAGTTACTAAGTAGGCTCTCTAATCTTTACACGAGATAACTTGTCCAAAGCAAAAGAGAAATACATAGTGTGTACTCATAGTCATCTTGTTTATTAGTATCACAAGTAACCAAAAAAGAATTTGACCATTCTTTTCCAATCTAAATTCATCGTTGTTCCATATGATGAATTTGATACTCGAACATGAGTAAAAAACATCAATCAAATTAGTAACTCCACAAATTGAATATGATCCACTTTAGAATTTGACCCTTTATTTATTGACTGTACTAACAAATTTCCACTGAATTTTTATTGTTCTCCCTTTCTTTTGTTTTGAAGACTGGATGCAGTATATTATTTATCATTTACTTCTGAAAGTTCTACTCCTTCAAATGTTTCGTACTAATGTTAAATAATCTTATTATAGTTATCATTGGACAAATACTTTATCTGAAAAAACACAGCTGCCAAATGGAAGAAGGAATGTTTCTTCCTGTTACTTGCTTCAGGAACAAGTGGAATAAAATATGAATTGCTACGAAAGAATCCAACTCCATTATTGTGGCAAAAAAAATAGTTGCGTAGGTTAGCTGGATTATTCTTGTTACTTTAAGCTAAATTTAAGAAGCACCAATTTCCCATTCACTCAAATTTATAGGTGAAACAAAATAACACATTAGAGAGCCAAAACAAGCACTGAGGAAAGGTTAAAAATTGTATCAAGTCCTAAAATCTGTCATGAAACTTTCGGCTAGTTTTGAATTAAGATATTAATAAATGGCTGCAGGTCTTTTCTAAATGTCATTTACTTATCAAAGTAATTTAAAATGTGATATGATAGCATAGTGGTTCCATGGGCCAAGGAAATTCGAATATTGTTAAATTAATAAGCTATATTTTTTTTCTCTTGGCTTAACTAAAACAAAAAAAAAATATCGACAAAAATATAAAATAAAAATGTCAAAAATCTATAGAGCATCTGTAATAATTGTGCATGTAACTTTCTAGTCTTCAATTAAAGACTCAAATTTCCTACAAGGATTTAGTTGAGGCCGTATTTATATTTTTTAATCATCATTTTGAATTTATAAGGTTTTGCCCCCATCTTCTCGTAAAAAAAGATAGATAGCACATATAGATAATTTGTGATATAAAAAGCATCAAAACATGGGAATAAGATTGCGGTATAATGCCACAAAATCCATAAAGGATCAAGAAACTTTTAGTTCAATTTTTATCGGGAAACTTATTGTGCAACTTTAAATCTAGTTTTTTTTAGTAAACTTACGAGGGTCCTTCGAGTAACCTTACAAATATTTCTAAGAATCTTAGGTTGATTAATTGATGGTGAGATCAATCTACAGTGGGACTAACCATGCATGATAAGGGAGAAAAAAAAGGAAAAGAAGTTGGGGTCGCACAACAAAATTGCCTAACTTTTGGTCACCAGACAACCCTCTCTCCATTCATTATAATTTTTGAGATAAAAAAGAAAAACACATGATGCCCACATCATAGTATATGTGCCTTGTCCCAATGAGACCGTAACGCATGCATGCATGGATCAATATCTGGCACTTGGTGATGATAAATATTCCTCCTCTTTGCACTTTTCTTACCTTGCAATAAATCCTCAAAATGGGCATGGCTTGCTATCCAAGTGTCCTAAGATGACCTGTGCCCCATGGGGTGGCAACATCTGGCATCATCTTGACATGAGAGATTTCTTAATTGGTGCAAAAAGTTCTACAGCTAAAAAGGTAATCAATGATGATTGATTAACGTTGAGATCATTTTGCGAAGAGGGTGCACTTTGCTTAATCCCCAAACAATGCTTCATATTTATATGTGGGTTATATTATTATGTCAAACGAGAGAGATGATATAAAAAAAAGGGAACAGAGAGCATATAGATAGAGTTGGATATGTCAGGTCGTGGCCGTGCCGGTTAAGTGCTCGAGTTCGTGCTGTATCCGCATGGCATTCCAGCCGCATTGTATCTTGCCAACGGCCTCTTTCACCAGCACGACACTATTTCATAACAGCTCGGAGAAGATGTAATATTCTCAAAAGCATATCTCAGAATATTCTTCTAAAGATACTAAGAATTTTAATTTTTTACCAATTGATTAGTTTATATTATAAACATATTGATGAGAAAGTTAAAACTTAAAAATATTACTGCGAAAGTCAATAATTAAAATATAATTTTTAATTATGAGTCTAAGAAATAAAATATTCTAATACATAGAAATGATTGAAGTGAGAGATAATGGTTTATAAGAAAAATATCTCATGACTTGTTGTCTCTGTATAGAAGAAAATTTTAAAACATAGTTCGTATATGATTAAGATTTTTCATTGATCGTTTTGTATGTGAAAAATTCCTCGAAAATAACTTGCATAGTTGATTAAAAAAATATTGAGATAACAATTTAATATTTTCTCCTTATCCTTCTATTATTAAATTGAAAATCTTGGACTTACAATATATATATAAAAAGGGAACGATATCAAAATGCATATATAATTCTACTTTCAGTGGCAGATAATTAACCTTTCGAGGTGATCATTAGTATTTGTCCACATACCAAAATGACTTTTTTGTTCAGTAATATTCAGAAAGAGGTAACAGTCATCTAATTCTAGTGGCATGCATTGATCATGGGTTGAAATATCGTAATGTGTAATGTGTCTAACTATGAATCAAGTTCATATTCATACAGAAATTGTATACAACAATAGACAATACCAATTTTTTTCGATAAGGCAGAGTTGGGACCTTGCATTAATAAATACAGTTATGAGTTATAAGCAAAATGCATAACAAATGTTCCGATCACATTATAAAAGAGGCACATTGCTAATTTTGTCGGCAGGTTAATGAGCATTTTGAGTTGTTGGGGTCCCAATCCTACCCATGCAAGCATGTCCCATCAGTTGATTACAAACATATTGATGGAGGAGGTTAGATAAGATAAATGCAAAGGGGAGGGTTGGTTCCTTAGGATGATGTTGATGGTTGTAGTGTTGTCCAATCCTAGAATAAGATGATGATGTCCAGAATCCCAAGCCATTTATAGTTCCATGAATGCAGCTCGTAGCTCAAACTTTTGAGGAGGCATTTATACTAGCGGTAAAGCCTCCAAGCCATTGTCCTTCGTGGTTCCGCAAGAGACCTCAAGCTCCGGCTACTGTATCTTGAAGTCTGGATCTTCATAGTGTGCCATCTGTGTTGCATTTGGTCTAGTCATTAGGTGGCGGTTGCCATTTGAGATCAAAAGGTTCCATTTTTTACCTTCTAGGGATCCTAACCGTTCCATGCTAAAAAAACCACTCATATGATGAATTACTTTCTTAATTTAATCATGTGGAGTGTTTGAAGTTTGTAGAAAATGAATTGGTTGCACCATCTCAACAATAGCCAACAACATTTTCCAAAGAGGTTGCCCCAATTGATGATGCCCTTATTTGCTCGTTTGTCTTGCAAGTTATGTAGAAGTCAATTAGCATTATTAGCAGAGAAGAAGACATGCCACACATACTTAGGCAAAAGAGTCTTCCATAGTTCTTAGGCCTTGGTTTAGTCCCGAAGCACGTGAATTGTAGATTTGGCCATATTTGGATGGTGTGGACAATCCACAATGCTTGTTAGATGTCTACACAACCTTTGCACATTGGTGAGGAGGCGATCATGGGCAATGATCCATAAGACACTTCAGACTCATTGGGGACCAAGCTACAACCAAATGAGTTTTCAAATGATGCTTTGACATGCCTAGAGTGGTTCTGTAATAAGTTGATATGCTAAAATTAGTGTGTAGGCACCTAAGGAAGGCCCTGGCCATAATAGTTTGTCAAGTGTAATTTGAGGACAAAAGGTTGGACACGAGCAAGAAGTAAATTTTGCACTCACATTTGAGTCTTGAAGCATGTGTGTTAAGATTAATTGTGTTTGTTGTACCTTGGATTTGGAACCCCTATGGAGTCTAAGCATGTTTCCAACCAAAATATATTTTGTCTCCAATGCCTAAGGACCATTTTACATGTGTTGATATTGGGTTCCATGATGCACATATCCACTTCCATAACCAGGAATCATGTGACTTTGCATTTAGTTTTGCACCAGGGAGAATGCAGTTTGCATATTTCGCTTGTAGTACTTGAGTCCGAAAGGACAAGTTATTATGAAGTTACATCCTACTTTTGCAAGTAGTGCAACGTTTGTATGATCTATTTTGCGTAGCCTGGACCCTCCGTGATTTGGGTTGGCATACATAGTCTCAAATTATATGGACCTTCTTTTCCTCCCCCTTTGTGGCCCCATACAAAATTTCTATATAGCTGATCCATTTCAAGGTAAATTGATTTTGATAGCTTCATTGTTTGCATTTGGTAAGATGGTATTGACTGGAGGGCTACTATTGCTAGGGTGATGCAACCTGCAAGAGATAATGTAGAGGTGGACCAATTACTAATTCTAGTCTTCATACGATTGATGATCTCGTGGAATTGATCTTTCTTCGAACATCTAGACATCAAAGGGCACCAAGGAGTTCACCTAGTGTTGTTCCTAACTTGAAAGGGAAACATGTCATGCTGTCATTTTTTTTTTGTTTCACTAGTTGATTTGGAGAAGTAGATGGCTGTCTTGGTTGTATTGATGTGTTGTCAAGAGGCACTACAAAAAGAGTTGAGGATAGATTGACATTGCTTCAGCCATTTGGGTCAAGGAAACCTATAAGAATAATATGATGTCATTGGCTAAGAATAGATGTGAGATGGATGGTCCCACTTTAATTGATTTCTAGTCTCCAAATTGTACTTTCTAATTTATCAAATGCGCTAGGCATTCCAAACAAAGGACAAAGATACATGGTGAAAGATTACAACCTTGTTGGATGTCTCTACTCAATTCAAATTGCTTAATGAGGGTGCCATTCCATAGTATTCTTGCATGAGCTGAAGAAGTGCAATCCATTACTGGAATTCTAGTGATATGTTGGATTCCTATCAATTTTAAAACATAGACACAATATCAGTCGCAAGTGTATGATTTTCATTATAATACTAGAGTATCAAATTCTCAAAGAGGCATAACTAATCTAAGTACTAACCATTGTGATCAAATTGATCAATTTAAACTAAAGAAATAAAAAATTTAAAAAAAATAAATCAACAAGTGAAGCACTAGACTATTTTTTATGAGTTTTCTAAAATTAATACGACAAATATAGAAGTGCAAAATGAAAACTAAGAAATAGAATATGAATTCAACACTATGCATATTTAGAACTAGTTTCTGGGAATGCTTATATGAAAAGTTCTATCAACAATAATGGGATAAGACATGCATAATCTAGTAAATTCCAAAATCTAGGATTGTGAATTAAATTACTTTATAATGTCTATCTCTCTATGCATGATTCACAATCAAGAAGAACCAACAATCGCAAGGTTGTAATCTTCAACTATTTTACTTAAAATCGGTACATAAAATCTCATTGTCTACCTTCTGCTTCCAGATGTACAAAATATGATTCACATCCTTGCAAAACGGTGAGGAATAAAAGAAACTACATAAGTTCGGTTGTCTTCCAGCTCACTGTTCACAAGAACTACATCTTTTCAAAGAATAGCCAGAGATTATTTCTTTAATCTCTTATGTTCTTAATGACGCAATCTTTCGATTGCCATCAAAGATCAACTTAATAATAAATCCAAGGCTCTACACAAAATCAAAAGTAATAATAATTAGCTATCACGGTAAATGCATGGTGCATATTACCTTTTACTATCTTCTTAAAATAGATTAGAGTCATTACAAATCATATTTTTATATGTTAGCACTTCGACAAATCTCATGTACAACAATCTTCTAATTTGATGCTCTTTGGATTTTCCCCCTTATCGAGGTGAATTAGTCATTAAGGATCCACAAAAATGTAAATAAAAATGTAGAACCTTCAACATAAAATCATTTGATTCATAAAACATAGTAAAAGAAACCTTGCACAAAAACATTTAGCTAAGATAATAAGATGAATGATGCATTATTGGGTTTAAAGATCAAATACGAGAACATAAAATGTCATCCAAATAATCATAAATTTTTACTAACTTTATAAAGAATTTAGCTACATAGATTCATTAATAACAAGGCAACACAAATATGGTTTGATATTGCAGAAACTAAGATAAATCCTTCAAATAGCTCATTCTTCCTCCTTTAAGGTGACAATAAAAGTGACATCATTTTCAAATGTACCTATAACGACCCCAAATCCATACCTCTCCACCTAGCATAATACAAACCTGGTGACGCTACGACATTACTTCTTTGACATGACTTTGGCCAATCCACTGGTCGACACTATGTACATGTCAATGCGAAAGCTAATACTTATCATATAACCATGACCTATGTCATGTGCAAGTCATCCATCACAAACATCATCATGCTACCGTTGCACAATCATCATGTATTTATACCTATTTGCCTACATGATCAAAATGCATGGAAGACAATCCTTTCATAAGCTATGAAGCTCAATATGTAAAGGATAATAATTCAATAGGGTAAAACATATAAGAGGATATAAGTAAAGAAGAACACATTCTATCATACAGTCATCTTTATAAACATTAGTTTTACTTTCAGTTACTTTACATTTTTTCCTTACTTTGCTTTACCTCTTCTTCGATGGACATAAGTCCATCAGTATCAATCTCTTTCATCTTTCATTTCAGTAATAGTAACAAGAACATCATTTACACCTAACTCTCATGGTATACAATATATCATTATGTTCAGACTCAGTTCATTATATAATTTCCATTTATCTTGGGTAGCATCTTTTAATTCAATCAATAATGAGCAATTACTAGTACATAAAGCTTCCAGAGATCCGACGCCAGTATGACTAGCTAGGCCATGGGGTCAACCCTCGACCCATCAATTAATCTTCATAAACAGTAGTCCATGAGAGACTCAGTGATTTTCGAAGAAACCCAATAATAGTAGGGATAAATTTCTCAGTCCGTCGGGCCTTCCTCCTCATGGTATACATTCAAACACAATCATTAACATATTTTACTCTTTATTATCTATTATGCTAAGTTCACATGAGGGTATACTAGTCATACCTCAATCAATCAATCATTGCATCAATCATCCCGGGACATGGCCCGCATCATGGGCGACACGGCCTGCGTTTTGTACCGGGTCAGGCGGTGTTCCTCAAAAGAACATGACCGTTTCAGGGGATGAGACATAATGGATGGGAACATGGTCCGCGTGTTCAAGGTGATACAGACCGTCTTTGTTGCAAGATTTATTCTACCATATTCTTCAAGGAAGACATGGGTTGCGTCAAAAGATGACACGACCCATTTCTTTTCTTTATTATAATATCTCTAGGACACGGTCTACGTTCCGAAGGCACGCGGTCCATTTTTCTTAGGGCGTGTTGGTTTCAGTCAAAACAACCCTCGTCAAGGGTTGCCACAACCATTCTCTCGGGGAACTCGGACCTTGTCAGGTTGAAAAGTGTGTCCGTTTTAGGCGATTACATTATTTTTCCACCGTGTCGTCCATCGACGCTATCCGTTCTCGACGTGTCTCACACTGACTCCTGTAGAAGTGGTCTGTGTCATGGCGAACACGACCATGTTCATGTGTAGATTATGCATTTAATCATTATTTCCTTCTTATCATTCATTTACTTTATCATACATATATGAAATACCCTAAGGTTGATCCTCCTAGTTACATACCTTGTTTTTCCGCTGATCGATGTCTCGATGTCGTTTCTTCTTTATCAAGCACATGTGACACAGTCCGTGTCCTACTCGGACACGATCCGTTTCCTCAAGACTCCACGGTGCTCTGTTGCCTGGTTGAAAATACGGTATGTGTTCCTTTGTCAACACGGTCTGTTTTCTTCCTTTTCCAGCACAAAATGACCAGCATCTCATGTGGACACAGTCTATGTTGTCAATGCGACGCCGAGAGAGAGAAGAAGGAGAGAGAGAGAGAGAGAGAGAGAGAGAGAGAGAGAGAGAGAGAGAGAGAGAGAGATCTAGAGGGAGAGAGAGAACTTCTATTGTTTTGGGCTTGAGAGAGAGAAAATATGGGATGATAGGAAGGGTTGGGTCANGAGAGAGAGAGAGAGAGAGAGAGAGAGAGAGAGAGAGAGAGAGAGATCTAGAGGGAGAGAGAGAACTTCTATTGTTTTGGGCTTGAGAGAGAGAAAATATGGGATGATAGGAAGGGTTGGGTCATATTTATAGGGAAGAGAATTCACCCTTAGATGGAGTTTAAATATGATTAGAAATCTCAAGAATGATTTTGTATGTAATTATAATTATATAAAATAATCTTCTATATGATTAGGAGTCTCTTAAATATTTATTTGTATGATTAGAAATATTAAATTGATAAAAAAATATTACTGTAACAATTTGACTTCAATTCAAACTCTTTTTCTAATCCTAACAAACTATATATTTCCTTATCTTATCATATCTTCCCTTTGTTTTATTTTTATTAATTTCAAAAATCTAGGGTGTTACAATACCTCCCTTCTCTTCCTTAGGATATTCTCTTTTAAATATCCCTTGTGTCCTCCAGTACCTTCTAGGGAGTTTAAAATGACTTTCTTTTCATGTTGTGACTTAGCTGCAATTATATTTTTTTGTCTTAATCTTTTAACAATTGCTTGAGAACAAGCAAATAATTATATTTGAGGAAATCGATGTGTGGATATCACATGCATAATATTCAGCATTTTTTTATTTCATATTCTTTTTAACATAATATTCATATATTCATTTTCTATACTTTGCATGCATTATCTTTCTTTATCGAAATCTTATATAATTGTCATTTTAAATCAAATTGATCTTATTTTGTGTGTATTCTTGAAAAGATGAAGAAGTATAGAAAAATAGATGTTTCACAATCCTGCAACATGTGAGTCATAATCAAGCACCTAACGTCAGAAATTTGGAATAAAGTAAATCTGACATTATCTCCATTTTCATCCAATTAAGTCTCTCTTTAAGGATCATTGAAGTTCATGCCTGATGCAATTCAAGACCACAACATTAATATTCACATAATACGACCTCCCATTAGACTTTTTAATTCTTCTCCATCCAAAAACTCTAATAATAGATATGCATATTATATTATAGTTTATACATTTTCTTTGTTTCTTGTCAACATCTTTCTTTTCAAATATTTTATTTGCTTTTTGAATTCATTTTTTTTTTCATTTTGACAATATGCATGAGTGTGAATGAAAAAGAAAGTTCACTTAGCATTTTCCAAGTCTTTCTTTCTAAAATATTCAACTAGAAATTTGAAAGATTGCTAAGCATGCTACTTGTGACTCTTTTAATTGATATAGTATAATGCAGGGGAAAAGAATATTTTCCCAAGGTATTTATTCTCATTTCTTCTTCAAATACTTTGATGAGATAATATTAGTTGCATATTCTTGACCACTCATTTAAGAAGGACAAAGAAGCAGCTAATTAAAGAAAGTGAGAAAACCCCTACAAAACAAATCAAAACAATAAATGTCGCTAGTTACGGACAAAATTATTACATTTGACAATTACTTCTCTTCTTGTTAAGATATAAACCAATCACTACAACAAAATGGTCATCTAAGGACGCATATTTACTTTAGTAGAGACGCATGTATTGCGTCATTAACACATTCACCGACGCTGTAAAAAACATCTCAGTACTTGGTGTCCCAAAAAATTTTAAGGACACAAATAAATGCGTCTCTATCTAGTGTCGCTAACATTAAGACGTTATAAAATGTGTCTTTATTAAGCGTTGATACCTTAAGGACACAAGTACATGCGTCGTTATTATATATTATTAACATAAAGACACATTTATATGCGTCGTTATTAAGTGTCCATAATGTAAGGACACTTTTAATAATGTTATAAGTGTCACCAACATAAGGACGCCTCTAAATGCGTCCTTAATAAGTGTCGTTAATATTACAACACAAATTTAATGCGTCGTCAATAAGTGTTGTTATTATAAGGACGCTAAATTGTGTCAGCATCACATTATTCAATATTGTCTTCAAGCGTCTCTATCATAAGGACATTATTCAATGCG
>LTAE01007560.1:0-13788 GCA_001647135.1 Pontederia paniculata
CTTGTCCTCGAGAACAGAAAGGAGGAGTTTGTAAGGGAGCCTTCGCCCTTGCAGAAGGAGTTAGTGATCTCCGGAGATCTCAGGTGCGAGACGACTGGAGCGGGGACGTAGGCCTAGATTTCGGCCGAACCTCGTCAACAAACATTGTGTTTGTGTGCTTGTTTGTTTTTCTCTGGTCTCTCTCTATCTATTTGTCTTGTATTTATATGCTTCCGCTAAATATAATCTAACTGATCTAGCATAACAAAAGTAGTCAAAATTTTTATACACCAATTCACCCCCCTCTTGGTGCCATCCAGATCCTACAGCTGAGAGACCGGGGTAACTTATATAACTGACATCCCTGATTTGGCGGAGCAGACCCCTCACCTAGCCGAGATTTTAGGGATTTTGTAGATTTCGAATTCTTCTCACCTCCGAATTTTGGGGAAGCACTGGGGAAGGCTTGAAGATGACACAAAGGGGAATAAAATAGGAAGAAGACAACAACCTAAACAAGGGGAGGACGGGACGCCGGAGCTCTATTAATTTTTGCACTTAGTTTAAATTCCAGCGAAGAACTATGTTGGTTGAACTATTATCTTATTTTGTAACTGTTAGCCATGGATGTCCGACTAAACTCTTATTTCCGGAATCCTGGGAACCTCTATTTCTATCTATTGTGCTCTGAATGTTTTAAGTTTTATTTTCTATATCGCTTACTTGATCTCGTGCTTTAATTTGTGATTAAAAGTTTGTGTTTGTTTTCTTGTTGTTTGTTTGGTTCTTCCCAAGTGCACACTGTCTGCGAGGGCCATATTGTGTTGCCACCTTCACACATTGAGCCGAGAGGTTAGTGATGAAGTTTGGGGGAACCTTAGTCCAGGTTATGCCTTCTGAGTTAGGGGATAGGTGAGAGTTGACCCCTACCACTGGAGCTTGAACTAGAGCGAGCAACAACAATCTTGAAATTGACTTATACATTTGGATAGGGAGGTGAAATGAGTTATTACCTTGTCCTCGAGAGAGACTTGATAGGTAACTTGGGAAACTGATCTCTTAGTAGGCCCCGCGAGCATACGTCACGAGAGTGGCGACTTGCTTATTAGGTGACCACCGCGAGAGCGAGGTTATGCTCCTACTAAGAGAGTACTCTAGCTAAACCTCTAGGTCCCACTAGGAAAAGAGGTCAGGGCACGCTGAGAGACGGTACCCCTTTGGAACTTGGGTGTCAAGATCTAATTCTTTTATCGATATTTAAGATGGTGAGCTCTCCTCCTTGAGAGAGAGTGTGACTATGGCTAGATTGCATTTGGTTAAGTCTTGAGCTTTCACCGCGAGAGCAGGAAGGTGAAGGTTAGAGCAATCACCACGAGAGCGGGGATGCCTTAACCCATGATGTAAGGGCCTGGGCGACTTTTTATATATTCACGTCAAAGAGCGGATTTATGAGATTCAGAGGTGAACCCAAGGCTCTGGTATCCTCTTATCAATTGAATTATCTTTCTTTTAGTTTCTTCATTCTTTATTTTAAAAACCCAAAAAATTATTTCTTCTTTTAGTTGATTACCCCTCACCTATTCTGGTTGGGCTTGGACCTCTAGTGTCAAGCTCCAACCTAAGCTTGCTTGAGGAAAAGTGGAAGCAGGAGCGTGAAAATAAAGTTTCACTATCGATCGATACCTGAAGTACTAGACGATTGCCGTATACATGCGGTGATAGGAGTATGCTAGGTTTATAAATATTAAAATTTGAAGTGAACACAATCTTTTACCGAAGCTTGACCCTGGATTTACGCCCTAACCTATGGTCATTTTCTATCTTACCCCACACTTTGCATCAAGTTTTTCGCATCGTTGTCGGAAAAATCTTTGAATTTGTTCGTGCCTTTAACCCTGCTATTCTAATTTCAAGTCTTATTTCCATTGTCTATATTTCACACATTGTTTATAATTTTTAGATTTCTTTGTTTCATTCTTTTTATTTTATTTTGATCTTTGATACGAGCGCTTGAAGAATTCTGCAGACCTACAACTTTAGACCTGCACTCCGAAATAACAATACCAGAGGTGAACGCCAACAAGTTCTAGCTGAACCCAACCATATTGGGTTACCTGGGGCAAAACCATTTCGGTGGACCTGGCCATGAAGATCCTAATCAACGCTTAATCAACTTCATCGAGATATGCGACACCTTCAAATGCAATGGACTCACCGACGACACGGTCAGACTTTGACTATTCCCATTTTCTCTTCGGAATAGAGCCAAGAACTGGCTCGTTCATTGGAGGAGGACGCAGTCAGTACATAGGATGATCTTATCTCAGCCTTCATGACCAGATTCTACCCCTAGGAAAAATCGTGTAGATGAGGAATCATATCACCTCATTCATTCAATGGCACAATGAGTTTCTCTATGAAGCTTGAGAGATGTTCAAGAAACTACTTAGGAAGTTCCCTCACCATGGGTTCCACAAATGGACGGTCCAGACCTTCTACGACGGGCTTACTCCCGAGAATAAGTCTACCATCGACTCTGCAGTTGGGGGCAAATTCATTTCCCAAAATATAGATGAAGCCAACCAGTTAATCGAAAGAGTCATCAAAACCCACTGAGAATGGCTAGAAGGTTGGGTTAATAGAAAGAGACCTGAAGAACAAAGTGTTGCCGCCAACCCCGCCAAAAATAGATCAACTTTCTTTCCCAATAGAAAGTCTCGTCAACCTATTCCAGAACTCTAGAGAAAACGAGCAACCCCGCCTCCTCAAATTTTGAGAAGTAACCCCGAACCAACCTACTCAACATTTTGTTTTGTGCGAGTAGTGCTGGATGATCGGACATGTAGTCGCCTAATGTCAGGTCATCAATTACAATGTCCAAGAGCCCCAAGATGAACAAGTTAACACTCCGGCAACATATGGCCAAAACTCAGCCGTGGGACAATACCAAAGTCAAGGTCCACCTTGGATCAGATCAAACCCCAACATGTCATATAAGAACCAAAACTACCAAAGGCCGAATCAGTACCCACCTCAGAACAACCAACAACAACAGACCCTACCTGCACCTCCTGCCTTTCTAGCTTGACCTCCACCTCAAGCAAAGTCAAGCCTTGAAACAATAATGGAAAGTTTCCTCAGGCAACAAGGCGAAGCAACGAAATAGCAAAATGAAGCTTTGAGGCAAATGTGCACCAAGATTGACAGGCTTGCTGCCCATAGCAAGATACTAAAAAATCAAATTGTGTAGCAATCAAGCTTAGCTACAAGACCACCAGAGACATTCTCGGGGCAACCTGAGATAAATCTCCGAGAATAGTGTCAAGTTGTGTCTTTCAGGTGCGGAAGCAGCTAGAAGAACTTCCTAAACAACAAGCTCTACCTAAAAACAATTGAACCAAGCCCGCAAAATGTTGAGTCAAGCGACTAGCCAAAAGTAAACCCCAAACAAGTACTCAATGATAATCCAGAGCCTAGCTCCAAATCGGCTGAGCCTGAATCTCCACAAGACAACTTTAAAACAAGCCCCCTACCTCAGAAGCTCCATTCGACCTAATATTTTTGCCTTTCCCCCAAAGGAATGAAAACTCAAAACGACCAGCAGTTCACTAGATTCATGGAGGTACTAATAAAACTACACATCAACATCTCATTTGTCGAAGTCATCCAACAAATGTCTTCCTACTCCAAGTTCCTAAAAGACATCATATCAAAGAAAAGGAAGATAGACCTCCACGAGACGGTGGCTCTAACCTAAGGAGCAAGCACAGTCATTCAAAATAAGCTCCCCCGGAAGCTAAAGGATCTAGGCAGTTTCTCGATTCCATGTGAAGTCAGGAATCTTCGAGTCAGCAGAGCTCAATGCGACATGGGAGCCAGCGTCAGCTTAATCCCTCTATCTCTATGTAGAAAGTTGGACGCAGGAGATTTAGAACCCACCAATATGACGCTGCAGCTTGCCGATAGATGTGTAAAGTACCTTGAAGGCATCCTATAGTAAATACCTATCATGGTCGGGAAGTTCTACATCCCAGCCGACTTCGTGGTCCTAGACATGGAAGAAGACGTCAACATACCACTAATCCTAGGATGACCCTTCCTGGCTACAATTAGAGCCATCATCAATGTTAGAAGCGGAACACTATCTTTTCAGGTAGGGGAAGAAAAAATATAATTCAACCTGGTGCAAGCTATGAAATATCCCTCCTACGACACTGTTCATTAGGTCTCAAGCTTTGAAGATGAAGTAATTCAAGAGGTTTCAGCAGTAATCCTCACAGAGGAACCACTCCAAAGAAGCTTGACCTTACTTGATGAATTGTTGGATGATCCCAACTCGAGCCTATTCACAAGGTCCTCGAACCAGATGACGAAGATCAGATCCCACCTACAATAGTGTACCGAGTAGAAACACTCAACCAGTGAGAGCATCTCAACTTTTCAAGTTCAAAAAAACCTCCTTAGATAGAGATGAACTCCTTATCTTCTACCCTCAGGTATGAGTATCTCGGTCCGAACTCAACTTATCCTGTGACAATAAGCTCCGCCCTGACTTTTGACCAAAGTGACCAGTTACTTGAAGTACTAGGGAGTTAGAGGGAAGCCATAGGTTACACCATGGCTGACCTCAAAGGCTTAAGTCCATCCTTGTGCATGCACATGATACCTCTCGAAGATAATGCTAAACCTTCTATCGAAGGACAAAAGAGGTTCAACCCGAATCTCCAAGAGGTAGTGAAAAACAAAATCCTCAAACTATTAGACTTCGGTCTAATCTATCGTATCTCGGATAGCAACTGGATTAGCCCGATCCAGGTTGTCACCAAGAAGGGAGGTATAACCGTAGTTGAAAACGATAAAGGAGAAAATATGTCGTCTCGAACCACGACAAGTTGGAGGATGTGCGTAGATTTTAGGAAGTTAAACAAAGCAACCTGGAACTACCATTTGCCCCTGCTCTTTATCGATCAGATGTTGGAAAGGCTGGCCAAACATGAATATTTCTGCTACCTAGATGGCTTTTCGAGCTTCCTCCAAATACCCATCCACCCATCTGATCAATAGAAGACTACCTTCACCTGTCTTTATGGCACCTTCGCCAATAGGAGAATGCCTTTCGGTCTTTGTAATGCACCTGCAATCTTCTAAAGATGCACGACTGCTATATTTTCTGAATATATTGAAAAGATTATGGAAGTGTTCATGGACGACTTTTTAGTCTATGACCCTTCCTTTTCTGGTTGTCTCACAAATCTTGAGCAAGTATTGCATAGGTGCAGGGAAGTTAACCTAGCGCTAAACTGGGGAAAATGCCATTTTATGCTTCAGCAAGGTGTGGTCTTAGGGCACGTGATATCGAACCAAGGTATTGAGGTGGACCCTGCCAAGATTGAAATTATCGCAACGTTACCCCCACCTATAAATGTTGGATTCTTGGGTCATGCCGATTTCTACTGGAGGTTCATCCGAGATTTCTCTAAGATAGCCAAGCCCCTGACGGATCTGCTGCACAAGGACGTCGACTTCATAGTCGACGAAGCTTGTTTTTCGGCCTTCAACAAAATCAAGGAAGCTCTGACCTCAGTTCCAATCATGCAACCTCCAGATTGGACCCTAGCTTTCGAGGTTATGTGTGACGCCAGTGACAACACAATAGGAGCGGTCCTGGGTCAAAAGAAGGACAAGCTCCACCATGTAATCTACTATGCTAGCAAGACACTCGACCCTACACAGCAAAATTATATAACAACTGAGAAGGAGTTGCTAGCCGTTGTTTATGCCATGGACAAATTCAGACCCTACCTCATCGGCTCCAAGGTGATCATGCATACCGACCATATGGCGTTGTCGCATATGTTCTCTTGGAAGGAAGCTAAGCCCAGACTAATCAAATGGGTGCTGGCTTTACAAGAATTCGACCTCGAGATTAAGTACGAAGCGGAGCTGAGAACCAAGTCGCCGACCATCTATCTAGACAATAGCTACCTCCAGACTTCAAGGATGGCTCGATCCCCATCCGAGATCTATTGCCAGACAACTACTTCTTGGCCCTTATCAGCTAAGGTCCACCCTGGTTCGCCGACATAGCAAATTTTCTGGTGGCTAAGGTGGTACGTCTAGACCTTACCCCGCAACAAGAGAGGAAATTCTTCACTGAAGTCAAAGTTACTTTTGGGATGACCCCTTGCTCTTCAAGGAATGCCCAGATGGTAAATTAAAAAAGTGCATAGCCGGCGAAGAAATTCTCAAGGTCATTGCCGAATGTCACACCCCACCTCATGGAGGTCATGGGGGAACCCAAAGAACTGCCACCAAAATCCTACAGGCTGGAATCTACTGGTAGACCGTATTCAGAGACGTTCATGCCTATGTCTCAATATGCGATGACTGCCAAAGATTAGGCAACCTAGGGTAGCGCCAGGAGATGCCTCAAAAAGGAATTCAAGCGACGGAGATTTTTGACATCTGGGAGTCGACTATATGGCCCTCTTCCCAATCTCCGGTCCTTATAAATACATCTTAGTAGCGGTTGAATGCTTCCCAAAATGGGTGGAAGCAATACCTACTGCAAGGTGCGACTCAACCTCCGTACTAAAGATTTTTATGAAGACTATATTCCCACGATTAGGCATGCCTCGAGTTCTGATCAGCGACAGAGGGAAGCATTTTCTTGAAAATCAATTTGAAGCAATGCTAAGAAAATATGTGATCCACCATAAAGTCTCAACCCCCTATCATCCGCAGACATTTGGACAAGTTGAAGTAAGCAATCGACAAATCAAGGCCATCCTCGAAAAGGTGGTATCAAGGTCCAGGAAAGATTGGAGCTCCAGCTCTTTGATGCTTTGTGGGCTTACCGAACAACTTACTAGACTTCCCTTGGAGCGACCCTCTACAAATTTGTATTTAGGAAGGCTTGTCACATTTACCAGTCGAGCTTGAGAACAAGGGGTATTGGGCGATTAAGTACCTCAACCTCCACCTACAAGCTGCTAGTGAACATAGAAAACTCCAAATGAACGAACTGGAAGAAATCCGAAACTAAGACTACAAAAATGCCAGCATCTACAAATGGAAAATCAAGTTATGGAATGATAGTCAGATCTAGAAAAGGAAGTTCAATGAAGGTGACCCAGTGCTACTTTTCAATTCTAAACTCCATTTCTTTCCAGGGAAGCTGAGATCGAGATGGTCGGGCCCCTTCATCATCAACAAAATCCATCCATCAAGTGTAGTCCAACTCAGCAAAGAGAAAGGGGAACTATTCACGGTAAATAGACACAAAATCAAGGTCTATCTGACTAGGTTGACCCAAGATTCACAAGATGAGTCCCAATCTCATGACCCACCTAAAGACACCTAGAAGAAGGAAGTCTAGCTAGAGACTTTAAACATGGCGCTTTCTGGAGGCAACCTAGAGTTTTTACTTGACTTAATTTTGTTTTTGCAGGAATAAAGCAGCCAACTTGTTCAGTTCGACCCAACCTTTTCAAAGTTTGAGGGTTAACCAGAGCACCTAGGGGTGAGACCAAACCCCTCATGCGACTTCAACCTGAAACCATCAGTTTTTCAGGTCAACAACCCACATTCTCCTGTGGCCCATCTAGCCCATCTAGCAAAGTCGGTGTCACTCAGGGGATTTTAACAACAACTGGGGATAGCAACTTCAGCTCCCAACACCCCACCCCCAACATCTGAACCCCAGCAGCCTCTCCCATCTTGAATCAACATTGTAGACAATGTTGGATTTAAGTTTGGGGGGGTCAATAGTATGATCTATACTCCTTTATTTTTGTACCATTTGTATATTTTTAGGCATTATTACCATCTTCATGTATACTCTTTGCCATTGAAAATTTGTCACAACATACATCTGAATTGTCAACCCGTAGCTACTTACCTGTAACCTGAACCTTTCTATTTGCTTGCTCCAAGCTAATTTTTGCTTGCACTGAACTCAAAATTAGAGAGAATTATGAAGATGTTTTTTGAACTCACAACCTAAGATTTTTTATTTTCTTGAGCACCTATAAATTCAAATCTTGAAAACTAAGTTGGCTCTAAACAAGGATCAAAACTTAAGCAACCTGTCCAATTTTTTTTTTTTTTGAAAAAAATCCTAGTCTTCTATCTAGAAGCTTAACTTCTATACTCCTAGATCTGAATTTTTTGGAAAAAAACAAGCCTTGAAAAAGAAATAGGTTCACCCCCACCTACTTGTGTTATCTACCTGAGCCTGAAAGGTTGTACTTACTCTTCTTATATCTGTCCTGAGATTTGAGTATGTAATGAACTTCACACCCTGGGCACCCCCCCCCACCCCAGAGTATTCTAGGAAGAAATGTGTGGGCTAGTGTTGTGGGGAACCCAAACTTGATTACTCCTCTGCCTATGACATGAGTATTGCACCGCATCTCCACCACCCAAGATGAGTATTCTAGGAAGAAAAGCAAGCCCCGTGTTGAGGGGATCAAGTCATACCTTTCTTGCCCAACTAGAGAAACACATGTAGGCTGAGTTAAAAAATGAATAATATGTAAGATGGGTGAAAACAAGTGAGTGCTAAGTTAATTATCCAGTTCTAGAGAGGGAGGGCCCTAGGTCTAAGACACAGGTTGAACTTAATAGATTAAACAGGTTGGGGTAAGCTCTCGAGCAAGTGCTACCCCTTGGTTTCAGTGATCCCTACTCAGAGTCTTAACCTGCTAATAATCTATAACTGGTGCTTAAGGATTGAATATCTTGGGTCTGGGTAAATTGATACATTGTTTATTTTGTGATAGGATTTGAATCCTACTTTTTGATCTTAAATTCTCTAATTTATTTGCTTGAGGACAAGCAAAAGTTTAGGTTTGGGGGAATTTGATGTCAGGAAAAGGTATACCTAAAACGCTTGACCCAACCTCCAAAAAGCTTGCCCCGAGCTCTATTTTTGTAAATATTATATGTTGATTTATATCCATTTCTGCATTTTGAATATTCAGCATCACTATATTTGGATTTTGGGATTCTGAACTAATTTGAGGAGGATTTTAACTGATTTTCATGATTTGCGTAGTTTGAACATTTGAAATTTTAAATTCTTTCCTTTTCTATTGCAGTTAGGAACCGGGGTAACTTCCATAACTCACACCCCAAATTTTGCGGAGCTGACCCCTCACCTGGCCAAGATTTTGGAAATTTTGCAGATTTCGAATTCTTCTCACCTCCGAATTTTGGGAAAACACTGGAGAATGTTTGAAGACGACACGAAGGGGAATAAAAGATGAAAAAGACGATGTGAACAAGAGGAGGATGGGATGTCGGAGCTCTATTATTTTCTGCACTTAGTTTAAATTATGCTCTAAATGTTTTAAGTTTCATTTTCTATATCACCTACTTGATCTCATGCTTTGATTTGTTATTAAAAGTTTGTGTTTATTTTTTTGTTGTTTGTTTGGTTCTTCCCAAGTGCACACTGTCCACGAGGGTCATAAAAGTGTTGTCACTTTCACACAGTGAGCCGAGAGGCTAGTGATGAAGTTTGGGGGAACCTTAGTCCAGGTTATGCCTTTTAAGTTAGGGGATAGGTGAGAGTTGGCCCCTACCTCTGGAGCTTGACCCAGAGCGAGCAGGAACAATCTTGAAATTCACTTATAAATTTGGATAGAGAGGTGAACTGAGTTATTACCTTGACCTCGAGAGAGGCTTGATAGCTAACTTGGGGAACTGATCTCTTAGTAGGCCCCGCAAGCATACACCACGAGAGTGGGGGCTTGCTGATTAGGTGATTGATGCAAGAGCAGGGTTATGCTTCTACCTAAGAGAGTACTCTAGCTAAACCTTTAGGTCCCCCTAGAAAAAGAGGTCGGCGCACGCTGTGCGGTACCCCTCTGAAACTTGTGTGTCAAGATCTAATTATTTTATTGAGATTTAAGATGGTGAGCTCTCGTCCCTGAGAGAGAGTGTGACTATGGCCAGATTGCATTTGGTTGAGCCTTCAGCGTGAGAGCGGGAAGGTGAAGGGTAGAACAATCACCGCGAGAGCAGGGTTGCCTTAACCTGTGATGTAAGGGCCTAGGCGACTTTTTATATATTCATGTCAAAGAGCAGATGGATGAGATTCACAGGTGAACCCAAGGTTCTGGTGCCTCTCATCATTGGAATTTTTTTTATTATAATTTCTGCATTCTTTATTTTTAAAAACCAAAAAACTTATTTCTTCTTTTAATTGATTACCCCTCACCTATTCCGGTTGGGCTTGGACCTCTAGTGTCAAGCTCCAACCTAAGCTTCCTTCAGGAAAAGTAGAAGTAGGGGCGTGAAAACAAAGTTTTCTTATGGATAGATACTTAAAGTACTCGATGATTGCCATATACTTGCGGTGATAGGAGTGTGCTAGTTTTATAAATATTAAAATTTGTAGTGAAGACAATCTTTTATAGAAGCTTCACCCTGGCTTTACGCCCTAACCTGTGGTTATTTTCTATCTTACCCCACACTTCGCATTAGTCAGCTAATTATGCAGGTTTTGGGAAGGTCCAACCGACTTCAGCAGGTTCAACCAACACCAAAATAAGGTCCAACCGACTTTAGTAGGAACATAAGGTTCAACCGGAAATAATAGTTCAACTGACATCTATAGTGCAATCGTAGCGCACCACAGTGTGGCCGTAGCACACCATAATGCGGTTGTGGCGCACAACTTGCGATCGTAGCGCCTCAAAGTAGGCAGTAACACAACAAAGTATGGTCGTAGTGCAGTCCACTGGAGCCATAGTGAGTTGTATATGACCGTTAGGTTGATGGCCCTTGTGTACAATGCTACATAAGTGATAATTAGGGTTTTGGAGGGGGGCTCTCTCTTCTCTTTGGTTTTGAGAGCCGCAATTTGGAACCTTTATACTCTTCTTAGGGATTATTGAACTTGTAAGAGGTTATGTTATATGTTAATGTTTGAACTTGTGATTTCTAGTTTAATGACAATTTCTTATCTCCTTTATCTCTCTCCCTTCTCTCTCATTATGTGTGGCTAATCGCTCTTGTTTTAAGGTTAGATAAAGTTTAGGGTTTAATTGCTTTGGAATAGTGATTTATGCATGGATATGACTCTTTTACTTAGCGAACGTCTTATTAGATTCTTTGTAAATTAGCTACCTCATTTGAGTTATTCTAGATTGTTAAGTGATGAAAGTCATCTTATTCAACTAGTAGCTTTGCTAACTAAGATATATGAGAGATATTTAGAAATACAAGTACCTTATATTGCTTCTTGATGCTCATAAATGAAATGCAACTATTGTTAGAGTGTGCATGAAAGTGTTATTCTTTAATCTTAGTTAGGGTTGTGTTGCCTTGCAAGAGTAATGCATGACTATTGGGGTGAAGCAAGAGTCTTTTGCATGTTGAAATCACTATCCGATGCATGAATACCCTTGATGGATTCGAAACCCTAGAATATCTCTTTTCTATATAGTCTCACTTTAGTTGTGTAGCGTATTTACTTCTTTGATGTTCTCTTTCTTTAGTTTTTATTGACCGCATAGATTTTTCTCCTCTAACTCTAATCGTCTAGATAACTTATTGAGAACTCTAATTCTAGTACTTGGACACTTTCCTGTGGGATCGATATTTTATTACTATAACAAGGCCCCATACGCTTGCGAGACTCTTGTCAAGTTTTTGGCACCATTGCCGGGGAAGTGTGCCAATATTAGAATTTGTTTTCATGTGTTACTTTAGACACTCTTCTTTTGTTTTTGTTGTATGCCATGCTCGTCTAGGGAATTAGAACCATTTGACCTGGAAATTGAGGGAACTTGCCGAGCAATCCAAAGAGCTAGTAGGCAAAACATAGCCGCGAACCAAGGAGGAGGCCCGCGGATTGATATTGCAAATGAACAAGTTTCCAACACAAACGTCGTTTCGCTTTGGATGAATTCCTGCAGAAGAAATCAAGTAAATCATTCAAATCTTTAATAAAATGGGTCATTGGGGTGAAAATGTGTATTTATGCCCAGGGAATTTCAATTGATGCAAATGTTGTAAAAAGATGTGGCAATAGATGTAAATGATGCATAATTTGACAAAAAAGTGAAATCTTTGCATATGAAAAGGGAGAGTGAATTCTCTGTCATCAGATCTCATCGGAGAAAAAGATAGAGAAGTGTCAAAGTCGAAGTGGAGCGCCGGCGATGTGGAGAAAATCTGCAGAGGGTTAGATATATATAGAATGAAACTCGTCACGACTTTAATGGGGTAGTTGCGACCGTGATTAAGAGGATTGAACGGTCGAATCAGACCTCACGAGTTGTCATGTGCATTTACGAGGCGTCATGGTTGAACTCACGAAGCATTTAATCGCTTCGTGTGCCGTGATACTTCATCATCGGGCATTAATGACAGTAGGTGGGATGCTGGCAATAGTTCAAAAGTTTCACGGCCCGTTACAATTTTAACGGCCCATAAATCGGGTGACATATAGGTTGGGACTTCTGAAAATGATGACTTATGGGTCGTAATAAGATCTTATAGGCCGTAATGCAGTAATGGTTTAGGTCAAGACTGTAAGGATCTTTACGGCCCACAACTCGATGCACTAGAGTGTTTTAATCGACCCTGGTTAGGACTTACGTTCCGTTAAATGGAGTTACTGATCGTGACAATGAAAATCTGGGGGTGCATCGTCCCTGTGGGAGTCGTAATCTACGGTGACGGATCATTAATTCATGGCTGTCAAATTTCCCAAGGTGGTATGAAACCGTCACAGGTCGTGATGAAATCTTACGACCCGTAATGATGGTAGTCACGGTTTGGGCTAAGGTCGTAATGGACCTTGACGGGTCGTAAGTTGGGATATTCAGATGTTGGCTCAACTCAAAATCTTGACTTACGGCCTGTGACGAACGATCATGGGTCGTGAAAATCGGTGAATGCTCACACCTCCTATATCGACCCCGTTATTCACTCCTACGGCTCGTGATGATGCTTACAACAAGTCTGGGTTTCAGATTACAGCCCATGACAGAGCGTCACGGCCCGTGACAAATAGTTTTCACCCCTCAGGCCGCTCTATCAAACCCGTAACGACAAGTCACGGATCGTTAACCAAGTTACAGTTAAGGCAACTCCCAGTGTTATGGGTCGTGATTCATGATAACGGCCCGTGACGATTTACCCAAGCTTTTGTCCACTACTTAACCAGCCATGACACAAGCTTGAGGGTTGTGATCTAGAGTTTCACAGCCCGTGACTGATTATCATGGCCCGTGATGACACGGAAATTATCCTACGGTGAAAGGCTTGAACATTTTAGGCAACCAGAAGCCTAGATGACTCAACCAGGACTCTATGAAGACTCAAGAAAAGAACAACACTATACAAGAGGCAAGGGTTTAGTCAGGATAGTTCTAAGTTATAGTCGTTAGCTTGACTTTCATTCTAAGCTTGCTCTAGGGGCCAAAGAGATCAAGGAACCCTATCATATCATTGGGTTGTCGCCAGGTAATGTTTCACCATATACCCATTAACATGGAACTTTTGTGAGCCATCGAGCGTGGACAACTCTACTGCTCCATATGGTGATGATTTCACAATGATGAAAGGCCCAGACCACCTAGACTTAAGTTTTCTTGGAAAGAGTCTCAACCTGGTGTTAAATAGCACCTTCTGTCCGGACAAAAATTCAGTTTGTTTCAAGTGCATGTCATGTAATTTTTTAGTTCTCTCTTTATAAATTTTGGAATTTTCATAGGCATGATGTCGGATTTCCTGCAACTCATTCAACTTTAACAATCTCACCCCTCCCCCCCCCCCCCCCCCCCCCCCCCC
>LTAE01007561.1:6415-28914 GCA_001647135.1 Pontederia paniculata
CATTAGACAGATAGGCCTCGTAGTACCTTGTGATGTAACCCCAAACCAAGTCAGATGGATGGAGAAGGTATCTGGCCAAATGGTGGAAGACAGTGTCCTTCTCTGGGAACAGCCTATCAAGTTCTTCTACATATCGCGATACTAGAAATAGACCCGGCAAAAAGTACTGGTTCGATCTTAGCAGTAGCCATGGAATCCTTTGGAGCAAAATCTGGGACTCCTCACAGAAGAATTTCCTATCGAATTCACCGAAATCATGTTTCAGATGGAGATAAGCGAAGATAGGCACAGAAGCATTCTTTGCATGCCCGGTGCCATCAACATTAACTACCTTGTCTCTGACCATGTTTCCGTAGCTCTGAGGCCTTTTTGCGTCGAAGTATTTATAGTCCTTGACGGGAAAAAAATTCGACTGTAGAACCCATGACGAGTCCGGAAAAGGTTCACAGAAGAGGCCTTGGAGGTGTTCAGGATCGATCAGTAAGATCTTGTCGTTGAGGAGAGCATAGAGGAAGGTCGAGACCATCGATATAATTCTATTGCCTAAGCCGTCCGACGCGATCCATACGACGTAGTTGCACTCCGAGTGGCCTGTGCTTAATTTGTTGGACTTCAACTGTTCTATCGACCGGCTGTAGAGCTCAGTGTTCGGTCCACATCTTCTGTGAAGGGCTTCGTACGCCCTTAGCTTCTGCACAAGATAAGGGGAAGGCAGATGGCTCGACGCCTTCCAGTACGACGCGATCTTATACCGGCTCCGGCAAGATGTCTCATTCTCGAATGCTGTACTTAATAAGCCTCCGAGTAGTTTATCCCTTGGCGGATCAGCAGAATCCTGATTTGAACCTACACAAGACATATGAATATAAATCTTCAAACATGAGATCATCTCCTCAGCCTTCTTGTGCAATAGATATATGTTCATTTCAGATTAGTCTGCAACTTTGATATCTTCCAACAGAAGAAATCAACACAGGAAAAAGGATGACAATGTACATATATACCTGCACCGATCCGTAAGATCCAGTCAAACGATGGTCTGCTGTCGGCTCTGAAAGCAAGAAGGATGACCATTGGCAAAATCACCATGCAGAAGACCAGAGCCACTATATGCCTCCTCAATGTTGCCCTGAAGCTCTCCTCCTCCAGAGCATCGTCGGCGAATCCGTTGGCCTTCATTATCTCCTATTGATGAGATCCCAAAGAAATGCATACAATTTATGTATAGCTTGAATAGGTATTTACTTTTTTTTTCGGTGAATACCCACCGGTGTCCAGGGCTACTAGCACCTGACTAATCCGGTGTTTCGGGCGGGCGCGGTAAATCGGTATACCCTGGCCAAATTGGGGACTCCGGGGCTCGAACTCGGGGCTACTAGCTCCCGGTCCCTCAACCCGGGGCACAGACCCGCTAACCATCTGTGCCAACCAATTTGGTTGAATAGGTATTTACTTTATTAGTGACTCTCAAGGCAAAGTTGCAACCCATGACAGGTAATGGAATCCACAATTGATTTGTTAAGAGGTCAGGGGATGAAATGAAGTAAATGCATTTGACCGTATTAATTATTCAGATCCGCACAACATTACAAGAATTTTTGAACTTTAGTAAACATTGGCATTTTCTGAACTGCTGCTCTGGGTTATAAGAATTCTTTACGTTTAGTTTAGTAAAGGCTTCAATATTATAAAATTATAAATTGGATAAATGCAAAAGCTAAAAATAACGTTACAGTGTACTGTCTATTTAGATAAGGTCTCAATAAGAATAAACGTTAAAAAAGTTATAAGAAAGAGATTAAGTTAATATGTACCTTTTTATGATTAAGTTAGTATGTTATACTTGTGCTTTATTTGATAATATTAGAACGGATAGCGGATAAAAATTAGATATTAAAAATATATCAGTTATGAATTAGCTTGTAGCAGATTGCAATATAATATTAAATTTAATAAAAAATTTAGAATTATAATTATTGGACTGATTAATAATTATAAAATAATATACATAAATGCAAATATATAAATAATATTATTATATGCATAAGATTGATTTATTATAGCATACTAAATAATTGAGTCATTATTTCTGAAACAATTTTTTTATAAAAAAATATTTCATATTAATAAGATAATGAAAAAATAATAATCAATTTAAAACAAAATATCAAGATCAATTCATGTCATGGAAAAAATAGAGAAGCAAATATGAAAATATAACATGAAATTTAATGTTTAAATATTAGTAAAGTATTTTTCATATGAAAGAGAGAAAAACATATTAAAAATAAATGTTCGCACTAAACTCTATGAGCTAGTAAGAGTAACCTATATAGTTTTATCCTCTAAACTCTATTTTGAAAATATATTTGTGGAATATCTAAATAGAATTTTGACTCTGCCAAAATTTTATTCGCTATTCTAAACTCCAAAATTTTGAGATGCCACAGAGCTTCAGAGATATGACATTTAATTATGAAATAAACATAATTATTTAAACTGCTAATTAATATAAATGAATATATTATAGTCGTATGAGTTAAATTAAATGTTATATTTTGTACAAGATCAGGCAACCTGAAAATGTAATTAATGATAATTAGATAATATAATTAAAAAATAAAATATCTGAATCTACTATTTTTTAATGTTACAACCAAAATAATGCAAAATATAAAATATATGTTACAATGCCTCTTTTTTTTATAAAAACAAGAAGTGATTTCATTAACCTAATGGGAAAGCTAAGTCAAAATTTCATTAAATTATCCATTAATACTCATTTGTCCCTTCATTCTTACGCTGTCAAAATTGAAATCGGAACCGACAATTGAATGATCCATTAATGCTCATTTATGGCTTGAACATTTCATTCTTAGGCTGTTATATAACTTTGAAAATGGAATGGTTAATTAAATGATCCGTTAAACTTAAAATTAAAATAGCTTCAAAATTAAAAAAAATTATTCGATCCAATTTGGATCAAATTTTATGTTTGTCACAAGTTAAAGTCGAAATTTTGCTTCAATTTTGAGCGACTTTTTGTTCACATCAACCACAATCTGCCACCGACATGATCGACGAGCGGTGATCTACCTCGGCAATGCCCGAGCAACCCAAGTTAGATCTACCTTTGGAAAAGGCAATGAATTTGCCCAAGGCATATCAATAATTCTCGAGTGACTGCCCAAGGCAAATCAAGTGTCTTGGGAGAGTGATCTGCCTTAGACGCTGCCCGAGATTTCAATTTTTTATTGCTAGATTTAGCAACGGATAATATTTTAAGTTATTTCATTTTGCACTCTTCAAATTATAATTTATTTGTGTTACAATATTCGATCCCTATATTTATTCGAATTTGACAAAAAAATCTTTTCATCTATTATCGCTAATTGTTTATTAATATGATTTTATTTTATTTATTAAATTATTTTTATTTTTTTCACGAACTATCACAAAATTTTATACATATCTCTAAATTACAAAATTGAAGATAAGTAAGTTTAAACTTTCTCCACTGATAAATTTCGATCGTCAATTTAATTTTTTTAAAAAAATATTTTAATTTATTACATTACTTTTTTATCTTATTAGAAAAATAGTAAGTTGAATAATTGACAAACTATTTAAAGCTAATACAAAACATCTGAACCTGAATAAAAAAAAACTTCATTATATTTGATTCGCTTTTGTGCACTTGAACATATTATGATCCATGAGTTCAAATTAAGAGGCTAAGGGCATGTTTGGAAACCATCAATTCCATTGAAAATAACTCCATCCAATCTTCTTCTTCTTCTTCTTCTTCTTCTTCTTCTTCTTCTTCTTCTTCTTCTTCTTCTTCTTCTTCTTCTTCTTCTTCTTCTTCTTCTTCTTCTTCTTCTTCTTCTTCTTCTTCTTCTTCTTCCTAGATCTGCTATTTTTTGTCGATTTGCTTACAATTTTTTTCTATATATTTCTTTACATGATATTTTTTTCTATTGGTTCATTTGCTTAAGATTCATATGTACGAGATTTTTTTTTAAAAACCTAAAATAAATAAGAGATTTTTTCCTCTGCTGCCTTCAATATTATCTGCATTTAATCTTGTAGCAATCTTTTAGCTCCTAGATAATATTAAGGAAATAGATTTTTTCCATATAATTTGTTGCACTTTGTGCTTTTCTTTTGTTGTTGCCCTCTATTAAACTAAGAATATAATTATAATCATTATCATTTTAGTTAGCTTTGATTTAAGAATTTTTATTATTAGTAATCATGTATTAATATATTTATTTTTTATGAATTTATTTATAAATATAAAAAAATATTTAAATTTTTATTTTATAAAATTTTGTATATCATTGAAAATTTTTCAACACTTGTAGAGCCAAACACTTTATAATTGAAATTTTTTCATAGATATAAAAACATGGGAAGTCACTTTTCAAAAAGTAGCTTCTTGGGAAATTAAAATCCTTAGGATAATTTTCTTAGGTTGCCAAAAGGCCCTAAAAGAGAAACAGAACACAATCATCCACTATGATATCATATCTCAACAAAGTAAGAGGAATTACGAGAACAAAGATAAAAAAAAGAGTTGAAGATGTGGAACTCTAATAACGAGTAGGGGATGAATCAAAGAGGTAGGAAGATTCATAGATATCTTGAGAGATCGAGAGATGCTACTTTGTCAATGGTGATGACAATGAATCTGTGTAAGGTCGTCGACGATGGATCTGAGGAGGTGTCTGGATGTGCAGGGATCGCCGGTGGAGAGCTATCGCGATGGGAAGAGAAAGGAGCCGCAAAGGAGAAAAGATCCGTCACACGATGTACTAGATTTAGAGTTTAATGAATGATGTGAATTTCACTATATAAGAACCAACTGGCTAAAAAAATTGAAAGACTAAATTCATAAATGATCTCCAACGCCATAAAATTATTAGACACCAATTTAACATTAGGTTCTCTTATTCAAATTAATTAGTGATCAATGTCAGAATTGATCTTTAATTAATTTTTTTAAAGCACTAACTAAGTTTTGGTCCCAAAAATATAAGAAATTTAGGTCCAATTTTTAATTGGTCTCTTTTTTTAAAAAAATAAATTAAGATTAGTCTCTAAAATATTGGTCCTTAAGTTAAATTATTATTGTAGTGATCATTGTTGTTCATATGTACTTTCTGAATAGTGTCACCCCACACCTGATAGTAACAGATGGACTGGATGGAACATTCCGTGGCATATCTAGACTACCCCAAAGGTTCAAAATTTCCTATGGAAACTTTGCCATGGTAAGCTGCCTACACTGACTTGGATCTCCTCGTTTGATCAATCTAAAGCCTCTACATGTGTATGGTGTAATCAACACCCAGAAACTGTAGAGCATCTATTCTTCTC
The DNA here is from genome assembly GCA_001647135.1 of Pontederia paniculata. Lineage (NCBI taxonomy): Eukaryota > Viridiplantae > Streptophyta > Magnoliopsida > Commelinales > Pontederiaceae > Pontederia > Pontederia paniculata. The sequence goes on from LTAE01007561.1 coordinate 11,798, forward strand.
ATGTCCTGTTATTTTGCAATTGTGGTCAATGTTCCAATAGGAAATGTCTTATTCTTTCAATGATATTAACTCTTGGCCTCTGGGTGGGTGGCTCTTTGAGGGTAACCCACTGACCAACCCATCCAAACAAACCATTTTGTCACTAATTTCATATTGCCTTTGGGGTATCTGGAACCGGAGAAATGACCTCTTGTTCAAGTCCAAATAGTTCTCTGTATCTGTTGTGTGGGCAGGAGCTTGGGAACTTTTTGAAGAGTTTATCAAAAGCCACTGTCCTGAGGGAATCTCCGCCCCCAAAGACCTAACTTGGGTCAGGTGGGAGCCCCCTCCTCCGTTCTGTGTTAAGTTAAACACAGATGGGTCCTTCTCTGGACCCGTAGAGGAAGGGGGTGCAAGTTATATACTTAGATCTTCTAATGGTAGACTTATCTTTGCAGGTGCTGAATCCAAGTGGTTCTCAATTGTTCTAGAGACAGAAGTCTGGGCTCTAAAGTGTGGCCTCCAACATTGCAAACAACTAGGTGTTGTAAACATATGGATCGAATGCGACTCGGCGGACTTGATCTCTATCTTGCAAAGGAACTCTGCTTGTCCATGGAGGGTGTTGAATATCTTGGAGGATTGCTGGAGCCACATTGATAACTGTGGCCATGTTGTTGTAAAACATATATATCATGAAGCAAACAAGGCAACTAACTTCTTAGCGAACTTAGCTAGATCTACATCTACGAATATTTTTTGGCAGGAGGACTCACCTCAAAGCCTCCTGAACATTTTGTACTCAGACATCTTTGATTCTTATTCTAATAGATAATTTCATTTCGCTTTAAAAAAAACGGTGTGTCAGCCATTATATATATTCTTTCTAATATAATTATATGAATTTATAGCACTCGTTTGATTTTTTGATCCAAATTTTAGATATAATATTTTTTTAATAATTGCTTATTTTTTTATTAATACTTTATATTCAAGATGATTCATTTTCTTACTGGATTTTAAAATTATTTTTTCATAAATTAAAATGAATATATTTGTTTCTTAAAAAATGTGTTACAAAGCTCACATAACTAAATCATAAAACACAATTAATAAATTATTGCGTAATATATATATATATATATATATATATATAAATTTATGTTTTTAATAATTAAAAATGATGCTACTGATAATTTTAAAAAAAAATAAAACCTCTTCAAAATTAACTATTAAAATATTTTTATTTTTAATATATGTAAATTTATGTTTTTTAATAATTAAAAATGATGCCACTGATAACTATTAAAAAAATAAAACCTCTTCAAAATTAAACTATTAAAATAAAACCTCTTCAAAATTAAACTATTAAAATATTTATTTATGATGATTTAATTTTTTTGAAAATGAGAGTGCAAAATGGAACTGTGTAGAGCGCCTTTCTTCATAGAGTAGGCGTATGAAATTTCTAAATAATCGTAAAATACATCTACTCTGATAAAAGAATATTTATGTATGCTATCATTTTATAACCTTATTTTTTATTAGTTATTTATTATATACATCTGAACCCACTCATAAAACTTGCCGACTTACATTGTTGAATATGATACTGATTGCTCTCCGGTTAGAAGTAAAAAACCCAATATTATTGGAACAATGGGCTCCAATCAGATCTTGAGGCCGTAAGGATTGGCGGCGACGAAAACAAGAAACATTTGGTGAAGCACGTTTCAAGTATTAATAAGAACACTATTTAAATCAGATATAGTACCAATCATGATAAAAAGTAATTTTTTGTAAAAATAACAACTTTATAAAAAAAAATCATGGACCTCCCTTAAATTATACACTTCCCAAACTAATCTCTTAGGTACGGATGGAAAAAGAAAATAACTTTTTTTATATTTATATTCTTATACTCTTAAGTATAAATGGATGAAAAAGAAATATATGTATACATATATTTTAAGAATATAAATATAAAAGATGCTTGCTCTAACTATATACTTTTACTCTTAAGAGATTGTTCAAATATCAACGAAACTCATATTAAAAAAAATAATTTTCTAATGAATTAAGATAGATCAAAATTTTCAGTAATCCAAATATGAGGGTAGCATTTGAAAATGAGAACATAATTTTTTTTAATTTTCAATAAATAGTTGATTTGATATATTAATTTAAATTATATTTTGATGAAGAAAAAATATGAAATTTTATGAGAGTTTGAACGAATTATATGAGAACTAAAAAATTATTTTTTAAGATAAATAAAGCAATTGTAAATAAAAATGATAAAAATAGTTTTTTAATATAAAAATTATTTTTATAAATATTAATATTTAAAGTAAAAAAATAATTTTAGAATTATATTATTGAGTTAGTATAAGATTAAAATTTAATATTTAAATTAAATGTTAATAATTTAAATTGAAAAATAAAGATGAAATATAAATTAAAAGGAAAGGACAAAAGAAATAAAAATAGGAGAGAGAATAAAATAGAAAAATATAATTAAAAAAGTAAAAAAAACTGTGAGGTCAAAACAGAAAAAATATCAAAACGAAAGAAAAGATCGCGTCGAGGTATAACAATAAAGTTCATAATGCAAGCAGGAGCTGCCCGGTTAGAATCTGGGTCAGTGATCCGAAGTTCTAGGGCTCGGATCCTCTCGTATCATCTAGCAAAACTCACTAGAATTAGATCAAAATATACAGGATGATTGATAAAAAATAAAAATATAAACATGCTCCTGGTGTAGCATGTTTAATTTAACAACAAGAAAAAGAATCCCAAGTGAAATCGGAACCATCTATGTTGCATCGTTGGATGATTTGCCGAGCTCAAGATCTCAAAATAACTTGCATCTTGGTCAGGGTTTGATCAAAACTATGTTGGGAAGTCATCTCTATCAAGACCAGTACTCACTTGAAATCTAATTGTACCACAACGCTGCCACATTCATTATGAAGCATGATCAAACAACTTGATTCCTCCAGCAGTATCTTCGCAGTGCCTAACATGCGGAACCACCGCTCCTTTGTCATCGTACTTGTGCTCCTTGCAGCTATGCGTCCGGGGATAATGGTAACAAGGCTCCATCGACATGGCTCTGCTACAAACAGGGTGATGCAAAATCCACGGCTTCAAACCTCCAAGACCTTGCGCTACGTACCCGAAAGTAGACAGAGCGCTGGTGATCAGTACGTCGCTAAAGCTCAACAAATACATCTCCGACAAGGCCTTCGCGTTGTGGGCTTCCCGCTCCGTGTGCTGCACCACTTCGTGACTCGGCTGGTAGACACTGATAACCTCGCCGTCAATTGTCGGGTGCTCGAAGAACATGTCCCTGAGTTTCTCAAAGTAGCCAATTTTTAGACTTGTGACGAGAACAACCGTGTGCTTTGCTCCATGAGAAGTCGTGGAAATTGGCTTCTGATCAATTGCTGGCAGCAACTTCTCGTCCATCGAGCAGTTCAACATTTGTTCCAATTGGCGCTCGTAAGTGTTGGCCAAAATCCTTGTCTGAATCCCGACCATCTCCTTACCGCCAGATAAGTAGGCTTCATAGTACCTTGTGATGTATCCCCACACCAAGTCAGATGGATGGAAAAGGTACCTGGCCAAATGGTGGAAGACGGTCTCCTTCTCTGGAAAGAGTCTGTCAAGTTCTTCTACATACTGCGATACGAGAAACAAACCCGGCGCAAAGTACTGGTTCGATCTTAGCAGTAGCCATGGAAACATTTGGAGGAAAAGCTGGGACTCCTCGCAGAAGAATCTCCTATCGAATTCACCGAAATCATGTTTCAGATGGAGATAACCGAAGATTGGTACAGAAGCATTCTTTGCAGGACCCGTTTCATCAACATTAACCACATTGTTCCTAATCATCTCTCCATAACTCTGAGGCGTTCTTGTGTCGAAGTATCGATAGTTCTTAATCGGGAAATCTTCAGTTGGAAGCATCCATGAAGAGCCCGGAAAAGGCTCACAGAAGAGGCCATGGAGGTGTTCAGAGTCGACCAGTAAGACCTTGTCGTTGAGGAGTGCATAGAGGAACGTTGATACGAGAGATACCATTCTGTTTCCCAATCCGTCCGACGCGATCCATACAACGTAGTTGCACTCCGAGTTGCCTTTGCGTTTCTTGGACTTCAACTGTCTTAGCGACCGGCGGTAGAGCTCAGTGTTTGGTCCACATCTTTTGTGAAGGGCTTCGTACGCTCTCAGCTTCTGTATGAGATAACGGGAAGGCAGATGGCTCGATGCCTTCCAGTATGATGCAACCTCGTATCGGCTCCGGCAAGATGTCTCGTTTTCGAACGCAGTACTTAACGAGCCTCCAAGTAGTTTATCCCTTGGTGGATCGCCGGAATCCGGTTTTGAACCTACACATGAAAAATATGAAAGTTAATGAAAAAAAAAACAAAAGAAATAGATCTAGCATTCTTTTAATTAATGGTTATGTTGTTCTCTAAAAAAATAAAAAAAATGAATTATGATGTCAAAACAAATTAATGAAAAATAAATATTAAATTGGATACATGCACCCAATAGCATATACATAACAAATAAAAGAAATGAATGATACATATTTCACACAAAGAATAAACTTCTTTCCATTTGATAGGTTCCTTTTATTTTAATAAAAGTATTTTTCGAAAAATAAAATTTCCCGTTTATCAAAACGCAAAAACTAACGTTTGAGGAAATGAATGTCTCTTTCCAGATGAGAATTTATTTTTCTTCTAAAAAACCTTCTTATATATTTGCAAAACAACGTTCTTCATATTTTTCATATATATATGTCAAACATATGAAACTAAACTATTTTCTTTGAATTTATTTATTAGAAGAAAATGTTTTCTTCGAGATTTTATTTTCATCATAATAAATAGAGCCGGTAATGAGTCTTGTAAATAGTTGTAGCTAGGACATGACTGTCTCATTCTTAATTTGACAGTGATGAACAGGAAGGGCCATAAATGATAACATCTTGGCTCTTACCATCTCATCTTAAATGGATATAGGCGTATAAGAGAATATAATTTCTTGATAAAATAAGAGAAGATATTTAAAAAAAGGAAGGATAAGCCAAAAGTTAGACGCGTCGGAAAGAATTAATTTTTTCTCTTGTGACAGGCATAAAACTTTTGAGTTGGATGAAACTTTACTGTAAGCAAAAGAAATTTAAACTTCTTGCTGGTATCAAGCATTAATATCAATGGAAGAAAAAATAATGGATTGTAGTAAACTTCAAAATGTGACAAAATGGAGGTTGGCGGAAGCACAAGAGCCGGACATGAAGACAGAGGTGCTCTCCATTTGTCTCCAAGGATAAGAGAGATCAAGGCTCCTCTGATAAACTACATCAAGTTGGGCAATAAAGTTTTGGAAGGTCATGAAAAGAATTTTGCAAACCAACCGTCATCTCAATTTTTTTAAATTATTTGTCTCATTTGATTTTTCTCCAAGGATAGTATGTTCATAATCTCACAGTTTCTAGTCTGCAGCAAACAAATTTTGTTTTGCCAAAGAGAAAAAAAGAAGAAGAATGATATGAACAGGAATCATGTCAAAAGCCTTGGCAATAAGAGCACCCTTTGATGCATGTATTCCGTGCTTTCAAAAGAGGACAAGAAAACAGAAACAAGGACGACCATGTAAACTTCCATGGGAAGTTCCATACCTTCGCCGAGCCGTAAGATCCAATCAAACGTTGATCTGCTGTTGGCTCTGGAAGCAAGAAGGATGAGCAGCGGCAGAGACATCAAACAAAAAACCAAAGCCACGCCATGCCTCGTCGCTGTTGCCCCGATGCTTCTCTCCTCCTGAACACCGTCGTCCTTCATCATCAGCTCCTGGTAATGAGTCTCCAGAGACAGAGATTAAATAGGTATTTACTTCTTTGGCGTCTCTCAAGGCAAAGTTGCACCCCTTGGAAAGAATGGACTCCATAATTGATTTGCTGGGGTGCTTTGCACAAAGACAGGAGGCAAAAGTAAATGTACTTTTAAACCTCGAAAAAGTTAATGTATGTCATAGCGATAAATTTTAATTTTGGTAACATCCGCTTTTCGGGAAAATGTTACTAAAGGAAATTCACTGCTTTTAATAAAAGGTTTCAAATAATATAAATTTGTATAGTTAAGGCTTTGTCGAACATTAAAGTGTATTGTCTTTCTAGATAAGGCTTCTTAAGAATAAGGGGACGTTAAGCATTGTAACATATATCCGAGGGATATAGATAGATAATTTTAAGAATATAATATTTTACTTTGAATAATATTTTTTTCTTATTAATAAATAGATATTTAATGAATTAAACAAAAAATATAGGCGATCATTTTTAAAAAGGGACTTTTATTAAATAAAATAGGTTACACCAATTTCATTAATGATGTGTCAACTCTTCTCGGGGGATTGACTCAATCCACAATGTATTAAGAATAAATGTACTTTAATTTTCACTTCAACACCGAAATATCTATCAGTGATCTAATTATGAATAATATAATATCTTTTAAATTTACATCTCGCACGTGACAGAATATAAATTTGAAGACGTATGATAATACTTCTTTGACTTGGTTTTGACTAAAACACTGGTCAACAATATATGGAAGCAATGACTTTAAAATAAAACTCAATAAAATAGTCTAGTAAGATAAATTATCATTTTATATTATTTTATAAAGAAAAGACATAACTAATTAAATATTAACTTGAAAGAAGATTGAACTCAAGCTAGACTCATCATGTGCAAGCCTTCACATTACAAACACATGTGTCTCTAGTGCCTTCATCTATTCATCATTATCTCCCTCGACTACAGAATCAAAAGAGGAAAAATAATATCTCATGAACTATGAAGCTCAATATGCGAGAAAATTATAATAGAAAAAAATATAAAGACATGATGGATAATAGTAAAATTTAGTGAATACATTTTCCTACACTTTTATATCTTTGCCCTTTTTATCTCTTTACCTCTTGTTATCATAGTATCAGTAATCATATACCTTTCAGTTACAAATATCTCAATAATAATTCAATTGCAAGAACCTTAGTTGCATTACTTTTAAACAAAACTTATTCTTTTTAGTTCAATATGTTCACGCCCAATTCATTCTTTTAGTTAGAACCCCTTTAACAATTCTTTGTCCTAAGTTATTATGTTATTACAAAAAGTCGTTCCGAGGAACACTGTCCGTTTTCGGGAGACAACATGTTTCCATGCGAGAATGCGATCACATATTTGTCTGCTCCGGTGATGTCGACGAACATGGCCCACATCAATGTGGTCCATTTTTTGCTGGACGCGATCCGCGTTCGAACTCCGTTGAGCGATTGATTAACAGGTAAACGATAATAACTTATAATATACATATGATAATCCCTAGAATTGATCCTCCTGGTTACATACCTTAATCACTATTAATAAATTCTTTTTTTTTTTTGTGCCTTGATCTCCTCCTCGAATAGTGCATCTCCTCTTCTAATGCTTCAGGAGAGAGAGAGAGAGAGAGAGAGAGAGAGAGAGAGAGAGAGAGAGAGATTGAGAGGGTGAGAGAAAATTCTAGTGAGAGCATCCCCCTCTTACCCTTCTTATATAGGAATTTACTAGACATAATCCTAGTCAAAATTAACTTAATATATCCTATCTCACTTATGATTAAGAGTTCTTTAAAACTAGTTTAGGTAGGATTAATAATACTAAAATATTAGGATAATACTTTGATTTTTTACTCCTACTTATTCTTTTTCTAATCCTAATCATATCATATCTTATCATATATTTCCTTTTATTCTTTTATTATTTAATTTTATTTCATTAATTTTCTTGGTGTTACAACTAATTTAATATATTTTTTATTTTATCCTCCTACATGGTAATCCAATGCGAAACGAGGTCTAAAAGGTTTAAAAATATGATGATAAAGTTAATAGCATGACTGTCAAAATCGAATAAGATCAATCGATTTGATCGTCATCTATAGTCCGTAGTCCCAATTCAATCTCAAAATCCGAGGAGTTGGTCCTAGTGAAATCAGTTAAATCTAGTTAACAACTGACCATGAAGCTTTTAAACTAGTCATTGCAGAAATCGATCAATTGAATGAAAAATAAGTAACTATATATGGTCTTTGAGAGTAATTTCCCTCCAAAACAAGTGATGATTTAGGCCTTTGTGGTATTTTTTTTAAAATTTTCACTATAAAGTGAGATCTTTCTATTAATACTTTAGTTTGAGTAAATGATCATTTAAGCTATATTTTTAATAGTAATACAATTTTTCATATTATGTATTACAAATAAAATATTAATTGGTCACAATTAATATAATTTGAGAGTAAATTTTAATTTTCTTTTGTATTTAATAATATTTTCTTCGTATTACAGATTATAATAGCATCTTGTTCTATCATCCAACTTAATGGTTTCAACTGGTCCAACCTACATTAGAGGCTTCTCTGGATCGCCCAGTTCTAACAACTTTCATTAATGGGTTACTTTGAATAATGATATATGAATAGCGCACATTTATGTTAATTAATTAAATTCATTTTCATATTTTGAATGAGTCAAAGAAGACAACCTTGAAAAATGGATTTGTTAACTAAATGATGCAATAAATCAATTTCTTATTTAAATCAATTAATTTATTTTTAATATTAAAGTATCCAAAATAACATGACTTACTAAATGAGATGTATATTTCATGGAATGAAAGAAGGTGCATGATTGCATCAAGTCCTTCGCTTCGCCCCTTACTCTATTGGCTAAACTCACGAGACAACACTTGACTTGGGAGCAAGCTACCTTTCTTTGATCCACTTTCCAGACCAAGGAAGAGAACGAAAAAAGGCAAAACATCGAGGTCATGGTATGTTCTAAGCTAGTCATGGTGGTTGGAAAGGGTCATCTTTCAATAAATTGGTCTTTGTCAAAAAGACTGTATTGCATAATAGATCATGCTCCACTTTCTTTGTTACAAAAAGACACATCAATTTTGTTCTTGCCCGAGAGATATGTGAAGATTGAAATGATTAATTAAACGATCTATTAATGCTCATTTCGCCTAATTCGAAACACTTCATTCCTATGTTGTTAATTTGAAAATGAAATGGTGAATTAAATGAATCATTTATGCTCATTACAAAACATTTCATTATTATATTGTTTTCCTTAAAAATGGAATATTCAATAAAATTATGTGTTAATGATCATCGAGACAAAATATTTCATTTTGTTGCTTTTAACCTAAAAAATAGAATGGTTAATTAAATAATCCATTAAATTGAATTATGAATAGTCTCTTTAATTTTCATTTTTCTAAAAAAAATGTTGATTAAGTTAAGGATCCCTATATGTACTTCGTACTTTGGTATATTGTCACGTGCCTAAGTCGTCCATCCTCTCTGTTATTCTTGGGATTGAGTTAATTTCTTTTGACTCTTATCACATTGTCTCACCTTTTCGAAATTAGCCCATTGCTTATGCTCTTGAAGCCTTAGCATATATATATATATATATATGTATGTATGTATGTTTGTTTGTGTGTGTGCTTGTGTGTATTCCTTCCTCATAAGTGGCTCAATTTTTGACATTTATTTTTTCATGAATGTGAAAAGGCAACTTTGTGTAGATGATTTTATTATTTGTTATCAAAATGCCAGTAGATCAATATAAGTTATTTTCAAAATTGGTGAAAATGTTTCTCGGATGGACAAACTCTTTCTTTTGTTTCTCACGGTCAGAAACATGAATGAATAAGTGAGGAAAGCATTTCTTCAATTCCTACTAGATCCAATTTAGACTGCACATCTTCTATCTATCCTCTACTATCCTAAGAAATTTCCGCTTTCAAGAACTCAAAGCAAGTCATTTTATTTCTATCGTCTAGGTCCATAATCTTAAATATTTCCATGAGCTTTTCGAGCAAAGTCTTAACTTTCTTCAAGAGTTGCTAACACTCGAATTTGTTGGTGTCATTATCTTTGATTCACTTCAATAGAAAATTAACGCCTCTAGCAAAGTGGTCTTTTTAGCCATTGACGACTGATGACATACTACTTATCAAATGGCTACCTTATTGTCTCCATATGCATGATGGAAGTTTATGTATATGTATCCAATTCACCTAGTCAATAAACTCCAACATGACTTCTTTGTTTCATCTTTTGCGCCACTAAGTATACATTCTTTTATCAACATTCTAAATCATATTATCAAATACATGCCTCAATGCATAAATCATATTTTCACCTAAATTTGTGTCAAAGGTAACGACATATCATCCTAGTTTGAGGGTTTGAAGTTTTGCATTTCATCATTAATAAAATATTAATAGACTTAACAAGAAACATTCACTTACCCAACAAAGCTCATTCTATATTTTAAATTGTCAATAATATTTAACCTAAATATTTAAGGATTGGTGCTATTAATTTCTTCATAACTAGAAACGAAGGTCATAGTTTAATTTTGATGCCTTCCAAAGCTTTCGACCGCAATCTCATGTAGTAAAATATAGTTATTTTGGCACTCAAACAATAAATCCCAATTGATTCCAAGTGAGAAGAATGAAATAGAGCATAAATCAAATCTCGCCCAAGTAACATAAAGAAAAATGCAAAGTCACAAATGAGTCACTAGATCAATGTAGTTGCCTTTGCTCAAAACCATTTATTATCACCAACATCAAATTGAGATCAATCGATGTTTGATGATCAACATCCTAACATGGGCAACCTCACTATGCACATCATGCGTCACTCAGTGCCCACAAAGTCAATAGGTGATGTGATGCATGCTAAATTAGTCATATTTTTCATAGTATATTTAGTCTGATTTTCATCAGTTTTATCATCATATGTATTATTTAGTCTATCCTTTTACTTTATTTCAGATTTTGGAGTTAGAGTCTACATAATGTCATGTGTTTTTATGTCCAAGGCATTTGGCAGCGACGAAGGAAGATCGCAATAATTTGGAGTGAATTTGAAGGTCAAACAATTAATTCATGGCCATGACAAGAACTTCACGCTTGTGAGCACATGCAACATTTATTGGAGGAATTTCACGACCTGTGAAAACTAGTGTCACGGTCGTGAAATCGACGAGCAACACAAAGTTGAGACCCACATATTTCACGCCTATGTTGAGTATATCACTACCCATGAAGGCAACATCATGGTCATGAATACGTCCAAACCAAATAATAGCGAAAAGCATCACGAGTCGTGAAAGCATTATCACGATCGTGAGCGAATAAGATGATAACAGACGATGAAGAAAACTACATTCGGTCATGATCATGATAGACAAATCACGGGTCGTGACATTTTGATGAAGAAAGAAGTTTTATTCGGTCATGACCATGACCATGACCATGACAAACAACTCACGGGCCATGAAGAATATGAAAACAGTCAGCAACCTTTCGGCCACGACCGCAAAAACAACTTCACATGTCGTGAAGTTGCACTGCCATTGACGATGAGTTACGATCACGGGTCGTGAAAAACAATCCAAGATTAATTAAACTTTCATTTTAAACGTGATAAATATTATCTTTTCAAAATTTTGACTCGGGATTAAGCCAAATCTCATGAAAAATAAAGTTTGAGATGTTAGGAGTCTTCACACTCATTGAATAATATATAAATAAGACCTCAAAGGCATCATTTTTGGAGGATGTAACAAGTCTAGAACTTTCGTGTTTCAAGCCTAAAGAGAGCTTAATGCTAGAGGAGAAGAAAAGATTATTGTTACACATATTTCGAAGGAGACGATCGTCGAGGTGTTTAGTTCTTAATTATTTTTTCTTCATGATCCTCTTTCTCTAATTTTGAAGGATGAACTCCAACCAAATCTTATGTTTTATTTTTGTGGAGTGAACTTTATTATAAGGGAAACTAATTAAACCCTTGTTGAATTGATTTTAGTTCATGAATATTTTATGTGCATGAATGTTGTGTTTAATTATTTTAATTGATTGATTAAGATCTTTTAATTAATAAGTATCTTGGAGAGAAATAATTAATTTTTGAATCTCGTTGTTCTTTGAAATTGATATATGACGAAGCATTGCATGTCATACTTGAGTAGCATACTGGAGAGAAATATTTAGGTGTATGGTCTATTAGATTATCACCATTAAGAGGAATGATCAGTCTATGAGATTCAAATTCATGCATCCTAATTTCTAGAAGATAATGTTGACATCCTAGAGAGGAACTAATTCCTCTGCATTCAACATGTGATTGATGTACCTAAATCTCACATGCCCTCAACATTCAACCTTTGGCAAGCTATAGATAAGACATTCTCGTTGCTAATCAAGATAGTCTTGTCTATGTGCCCTTTCATCTAGACATCATACTAGGTCTAACACTTCCAAAAGTGGACCTATTACAGTCGCACATCTCAACAAAAAGAAAAGCTTATGGAATCCCTTGTTGAATCTAGGATCCCGAGATTGTGTTGATGATCACAAATTAGTGAGAAAAAATTAGTTGTACTGATAATCTTTGATGTATTTGTGAAAGACAGGATTTTGCATGTTCAGTCAGTAATAGGTCGACCAAGGTTAAGTGGACGACCTATGTACAAAAAAGATGGGAAGAAAAATCCTGTGTGAAAGTTGGTCGTCCAAAGGATGCAAAGGGGATGACCGAAGTAAAGAAAAGAGACTGAAAAAAGGAGCCGAATATTGAGAAGTCGATCGAAAGGAAAAGTGGACGATCGAAGTATTGCTGCGGAGAAAGAGGCCATCCAAAAGCTTTGGAGTTAAAACAATGGACGACCAAAGCAATGACAAGCAGAATGAAAGGTCGTCCAAATTTGAAGAGCGGACGATCGAAGTACTCAGGATAAAGAAAGAGGTCATCCTAAAACTTTAGAGTTAAAACATTGGACGACCGCGGGAGTGCATTAGAGTTGAAGTGAAGGCATGTACAGTTGTCCTAAGTTCAAGAGCAGACGATCGAAAGATTTCTGAAGAATGAAAGGTTGTCCGAAGGCTTTAGCGTTAAAACAGTGGGCGACCAAGGAAACGATGGACAGAAAGAAAGGTCGTCCGAAGGCTTTGGCGTTAAAGTAGTGGGCGACTAAGGAAACAATGAGCAACAAGAAAGGACGTCCGAAGTTTAAGAGCGGATGAACGAGTGACTCCAGACAAAAAGAAAAGTCGTCCGGAAGCCTTGGAATTAAAGCAGTGGACGACCGAAAGAGTGTCTGAGCTGAAGTGAAGAAATGAAAAGACGTCCGAAGGATCAGCAGATGACCAACGTAATTGACATGAAGACAGAGGACGTCCGAGAGCTTATGAGTCAAAGTAGTGGATGACTAGTGAACCTGACAGAAGAATGAAATGTCGTCCATAGAATCTGAGTGTTGCTAGAGGTCATCCGAAGAATGTCAAAGGACGTCCGAAGATTGTCAAAGGAGTCTGAAGAATGTCAGAGGATGTCCGAAGATTATCAGAGGGCGTCCGAAGAATGTCAAAGAAAACTATGGACTCCCGAGGATCTCAGTAAGGAATGAGCAGACGACCGAAGTACTCAATGAAGAGACATAGGACGTTCGAAGGATTTAGGAAGAATTAGCGGATGAGCGGAGAAGTATTGAAGAATGGAGTACAAGTCAAGATCGGATGATCGAAGGATTGGCGTACAATCAGCAGACAACCAAAGGAGCTTGACAAGTGATTTCAACTGAAGTAAATGTTGACCATATGATTGGTGTACAATCAGCGGATGACCGGAGAAGTGTTGAAGAGGTCAAGATCAGACGACCGAAGGTTTGGCGTACAATCAGCGGACGACCGAAGGAGCTTGGCAAGTGATTTCAACTGAAGTAAAGGTCGATTATATGATTGGTGTACAATCAGCGGACGATCGGAGAAGTGTTGAAGAAGTCAAGATCGGGCGACCGAAGTATTGACATGTAATTAGCAGCGACTGAAGAAGCTTGACTCAGGAACAAAGGCTAAAGCTCAGAACTGCGGACGTCCGAAGGTGAACAGTGGTCGACCGGAGCACCGGACGACAGTTCATTGGATAGCTTCTTCTCCTTAACGGCTAGTTTTTTGTGAGAGAGATTAGGTCGTTTGTGCAAAGTATAAATTGTAATCCCAAGAGTCTTGGAAAGTAACTTTGGAAAATTGATTAGCAAACTCTAGAGCTTGAGTGAAGAAGCCTTAGTTCCTCCTTCTGAGTATTCCAGTGTCGAATCCAGAATAGAAAGAAGTGTAGTGTGTGATCAAGAATGAACACTTGTGTAAGAGGTTGTCTCCTTGCCCTCACAAAAAAGGAGAAGAAGTTGTAAGGGAGCCTTCGCCCTTGAAGAAGGAATTTAGTGAACTCCGGAGGTCTCGAGTTCGAGAAGATCAGAGCGGGGACGTAGGCTAGGAGTTCGGCCGAACCTCGTCAACAAACTCGATTGTGTTTGTTTCTCTTATTTCTTTGCATTTGCATTTGTGCTTATTACAATCTAGGCATTGACTGCTTCCACTAAGATAACTAGTTTAGATTCTCAAAAATTTTAATACACCAATTCACCCCCCTCTTGGTGCCATCTAGATCCTACAATTGGTATCAGAGCTCATGTTGATCACAAGTTTGTACCTATATACAAATCTCGTATAAATCTAATAATCTAGAGCCAAAATGGCATCAAATGGCTTTACCCTACGTGAGAGACAGTCTACCTCTAGACCATTCCTTTTCAATGCATCTAACTTCTCTTATTGGAAGATTAGATTGTAACCTTACGTATGTTCCATGGATAGTGACATTTGGGATGTCATTGAAAATGATTTTGATATGCCTACCAAAATAGTAAATGGTGTACATATTCCTCTTCCTAACAGTGAATTAGACTCTATAACCAAGAACCTAATAAAATTATATTGGAAAGCTAAAATATCTTTTACTGCGCACTAGATCAAACAGAATTCAATAGAATATCTTCATGTACAAGTGTAAACAAAATCTGGAGCAAACTTGTAGTTACTAATGAAGGAACTAAAAAAGTTAAAGAATCAAAATTAAACATTTTACATCACCATTATGATTCTTTTAAAATGAAGCATGATGAGTCTGTAAATAGTATGTTAGTTCATTTCAATGATATTGTGAATGGGTTAGCTGCTTTGAGCAACCCAAAGTCTAATGCCCAGAAAGTTAAAAAGTTCCTTAGGTCCTTAACTCCTAAATGACATATGAAGAGGACTATGGTCGAGGGACAACAAGATCTGAATAAGCTAAATTTTGATGATCTCATAGGATCTCTCCTGACCTATGAGATGTCTCTTGAAGAAGAAAAAGAAGAAGCAAACTCAAGAAAGAAAGTCTTAGCTCCAATGTCTAAGAAGATTGAAAATGAAGATGAGCTTGAGGAGTCTGAGGATAGTGATGCAGATTTCAGTGAGGAGAAGCTGGCCCTATATTCAAAGAAGTTCATAAAATTTATGAAGCTATCTCAAAAGAAGAGAGAGTTAAAGAAGAAGGGACCAATTGATAAGTCAACGATAAAGTGCTACGAGTGCAACAAGCTTGGACATTATAAGAGTGAATGTCCAGCTTTGAACAAGAAGGGCAAGGAGAAAAGCTCCTTAAATTATAAAAGAAGAAAGCACTCAAAGTCACTTGGGATGATACAAGTGATGAAGATAGTGAAGCTGAAGGAGCATCTTCAGAAAAAAAAGATGAAGAAGCACTGCTTTACCTCATGGCAAATGATGAGGTATCTTCTACTCACACAAATGATAGTGATAGTGATAATAATGAAGATGATTGTGAAGAAGATATTATGTTTGATATGCATAAAGAATTTAACACTATGATAAAAAAATATTCCATCTTGAAAAGAAAAAGGGATAATCTTGTTCAAGAGAATAACAAATTGAAGGAAAACATTGCAGATTCTGAAAAGCAAGTTTCTGACTTGAATGTCATAGTGTTAACAAAAAATGATAACATAGAGAGGCATGTTGACACTATAAATTTTTTAAAATCATAACTGTTTGATATTAAGAACAAATTTGAAACATTCTCGTATGGTGGGAAAATGTTAGATGTAATTCTATCACAACACAAAAGCCCTTTGAACAAGACATGTTTAGGTTTTGACTCTTTTAGTGATAATGTATCTTAAACAACGACTTTTGTGAAAGCTTCAGACTTCTTTGATCCAAACTTGCCTAGCACTTCTACTTGTGTAAATGAATCTAAAATTGCTTCTATTAGCTCTAAAGCTAAAGATAAGAATATTGTGAATCTTAAAGCTAAGACTGCTATAAGTACTAAGCCTGTTATTACTCACAAAAACACGAGGTTGTAATCAAAATGCAACTATTAGATATAAAAATGACGCAATTAAACCAAAACAAAATAATTATACTTTCATGTATCATAGAAACACTAAACATGCTCACATACATACTGTTAAAAATGGTTATGTACATTCTTACTCCTATATCACTCCTGTAAATATAAGTAACATTTCTGTTAAACAAAAAATTTTGCACACTAACAAAAATGCAAAGTTTATACAAATGCATAACAGAAAAGCTCATGCTCATCATAGTTGGAAGAAACTGCATGCAAAGAATGTCACATGCTTCTGTTGTAATCATTTAGGACACTATAGTTTTGAATGTACAGATAGGAGGAGTCCTCATTATAATGTTAAACAAATATGAGTTTCTAAGGGAACTTTCAGCACTAACACTTCTGGATCCAAAGTACTTTGGGTACCAAAGACATAAATTATGTGCTATTTCTGCAGGATGTCAAGAAAAGCAAAAAAAAAATCAACAAGATGGTATCTTGACAGCGGCTGCTCAAGATATATGACTGAAAATGAAGAATGTAGGATCTGGATGGAACCAAGAGGAGAGGGGAGGGGTGAATTGGTGTATTAAAATTTTACTCTCTTTTACTTAACCTAGATGTGTTATGTCAGCGGAAGCTTGCATATGCAATTATAAACAAACAGAGAGAAGAGAGTAGGGAGAAAAACAAACAACACAAACAAACACCAAGTTTGTTGACGAGGTTCGGCCGAACTCCTGGCCTACGTCCCCGCTCCGGTCTTCTCCCACGAGATCTCTGGAGATCACT
>LTAE01007562.1:0-19517 GCA_001647135.1 Pontederia paniculata
CTTTCACCTGCAAAGAAGGAGAATTAAATTGCATGTCGCAGCGTTAAGAATGCATCTTTTCACCTGCATGGAACTAAACTGCATGCATGTACGTAATATATATGAACTTACATATGCGTTTAAACTTCTCCTTGAGGACGACCAAGTGCTCACTGTTGGTGATGCTGAAGTAGTAGTCGGCGAAAGTGCTCTGGGGGACCTCGTGTGGCGGGTTCGCCGTGCCGATCGCCAGCACGGCGGCTTTCCCGGCGACCATGCCATTGGCAGGAGCTACGTTTCCGTTCAGTGAACCCGTCAGCACGCGAGCTGTTTTGGATTGCTGAGACTGGAAGAAATATAAATACACTTCCAAGCAGCCCAAGCTGAGCTGAGGAGCTAAAACCCAATGGTCTCTCAGTTCTACGTGGTGCTCTGTGTAAGTGGATGGGGAAGGGTTTATATAAGATATTTTTTTTAATTTCCCTATTTTTACTTTTGCAGTTGAAAGGTACATTAGTTACTTGTTTTTACTTTTGCAGCTGATGAAAAAAATGTTAGTTATTTATATTGTAGAGCTTCGTGTGTAGCACCTAAAGCTCAATATTTCATTAATCTTGTAAGTTTAGATACCTCAGTTGTTTTAAATTAAAATATTCTGCTGCTACGTGGTTGGTTTGTGGCCTGTTTGAAACACGCCGGGAGAAGTTTGATATCCATCAATAAAACGTGGAAACAGGGGCGATCCACTATAAGTCTCGTCCCCTTCAACTTTTAGATATAAAAAATATATATATATACTAATATACTAATAAATATAATCAATAAATAAAATAAAAATTAATAAAAGAACATTATTATTATTAATACAAGACCCGTCCCTATGCGAAAATGTATGAAAGCATGCTTTATACCTCATAAAGCTTAGTTACGTGCCTACTTGAAACCTCAAAGTTAATTTGTTTGTCAGCGGCCTCGCCAACTCTAACTTTCGCTATCTCGTAATTAATTATCTAACTAATCATGTATATTTTGCAACGAGAGCCTCGTGACTATGTACTAATGTTGACCCGACTTTAACTTAGTCAACAACATATAATCTCCATATATTTCGAAATTATGACTTATAAAATGATAAGCAGTGTAGGATTTAGATGACACTAGGAGAGAGTAAATTGGTATATTAAAACTTTTACATTAAATTAAATTTATGCAGTCGGAATTATCACTGATTAAATCGAGTAAACAAATGCACAGAAAGAAACAGACACAAATAAATTTGTTAACAAGGTTCGGCCGAACTCTTGGTCTACGTCTCCGCTCCGGTCTTCTCGAACTCGAGATCTCCGGAGATCACTTAAATTTCTTCTTCAATGGCGAAGGTTTCCTTACAACTTATTCTCCTTTCTTGCTTTAGAGGATAAGGAGTCAACCTTTTATAAATTGAGTTCACTCGAGAACACTCAATTTTACTCTCTCTATTCTGAATTCTCACTTGAATACTTAGAAGGAGGAACTTGGGCTTTTTACTCAAGCTTGCAGGTTTGGTAAAAATTTGTCAAAATTAATTTTCAAGACTCTTGGAACTACAATTTCTACCCTTACATAAATAAACCAATCTCTCTCACAGAAAACTATCCATTAATGCGAGTACAATATCCTTCACCTACCCCTCGATCGTTCGCTTCTTCTTCATCGGTCAACCGTTGCTACGGTGAGGTATCCTTCACCTGCTCCTCGGTCGTCCACTTCTACTTCATTTCTCTCAGCTCTTCGGACGACCCCTACTTTATTTGAGTTTTCTTGTTAAACTCTTTCGATCTCCGCTGATTGCACACCAATCCTTCGGTCGTCTGATTTAACTTAATTCAGTACACACTAAGTTTTCTCACAAATTTGTGATCACCAAAATAATCTCGGAATCCTAGATTCAATAATCTTACCCTTTTTGATGATTACAAATTTATGAGGAGTGAACTTAGGGTTAATTTTTGAAGAAAGCTCATATAGAATTCAACTAACTGAAAAAAAGCTCCCCCTTAATTAATATCTCTTATTTTCAGGAATTTCTCCCCCTTAACACATGCATATACATTTATGAACTTCAAAACAGAATCGTGTAACCATTCTTTTTAGTATTCATCACTGATAAACATACTTCAAAAATTATCTTTACAAGATTACTTCAAAAACACACTTATTTCATTTCAAAAATATAGAGTATCATACATTAAACACATTTGAGAAAACATACTCATTTCATTTCTGAAACATTGAGTATCATACATTAAGCATATTTAAGAAAACATACTCATTTCATTTCTGAAACATAGAGTATCTTACATTAAACACATTTTAAAAAATATACTCATTCCATTTCTGAAACATAAAGTATCATGCATTAAAGTCATTCAGACTCAAGGTGTTTACATACACAGAACTTGTCTACAATACATATTTTATTTACATACACAAGTCTATCTAACTATTGATCTTTGTCCTTATTCTTCTTCCTCTTGAAGTTTTTTCCAAACTTACTTTTAGAGGGAGGAAGTGTTGAATTCTTAGCTATTTCCTTAGATGTTTCTTCTACTATTCGGTTCACTACATCTGCCATTAGAGTGTTAACTTCATTTTCTTGTTCAACAAACAGTTCTTGAAGTTCATCCTCTATGCCAGTTGTTTCAGTTTCTACTTCAGTAGTGACTTGGCCATCTTGCATTTCAATATCTTCTTCTTCTTCTTCTTCTTCTTCTTCTTCTTCTTCTTCTTCTTCTTCTTCTTCTTCTTCTTCTTCTTCTTCTTCTTCTTCTTCTTCTTCTTCTTCTTCTTCTTCTTCTTCTTCTTCTTCTTCTTCTTCTTCTTCTTCTTCTTCTTCTTCTTCTTCTTCTTCTTCTTCTTCTTCTTCTTCTTCTTCTTCTTCTTCTTCTTCTTCTTCTTCTTCTTCTTCTTCTTCTTCTTCTTCTTCTTCTTCTTCTTCTTCTTCTTCTTCTTCTTCTTCTTCTTCTTCTTCTTCTTCTTCTTCTTCTTCTTCTTCTTCTTCTTCTTCTTCTTCTTCTTCTTCTTCTTCTTCTTCTTCTTCTTCTTCTTCTTCTTCTTCTTCTTCTTCTTCTTCTTCTTCTTCTTCTTCTTCTTCTTCTTCTTCTTCTTCTTCTTCTTCTTCTTCTTCTTCTTCTTCTTCTTCTTCTTCTTCTTCTTCTTCTTCTTCTTCTTCTTCTTCTTCTTCTTCTTCTTCTTCTTCTTCTTCTTCTTCTTCTTCTTCTTCTTCTTCTTCTTCTTCTTCTTCTTCTTCTTCTTCTTCTTCTTCTTCTTCTTCTTCTTCTTCTTCTTCTTCTTCTTCTTCTTCTTCTTCTTCTTCTTCTTCTTCTTCTTCTTCTTCTTCTTCTTCTTCTTCTTCTTCTTCTTCTTCTTCTTCTTCTTCTTCTTCTTCTTCTGGATTACTCTCTTGGCCAACTCCAGTTGTCTGAAGATCAACATCTTCCTTTCTTGCAGTAGCTTCTCTTTAAATTTGCATATCAGCTCCATTATCTTTTTCATGATCTCTTTAATCCTCATGACCCTGAGCTTCTTATTTAGGGTGTTCCCTATGTCTTTCCTCTTGAGCGTCCTCTTGAGCCTCTTCTTAAAGAGGTTCAAGTCTCTCTTCTACAGGAGGTTTTCTTCACTCATCTGATTTTTTTATCCCCCTTTGTAATTATCAGAAATGGGAGTTTCATAGGGGTCATACCCTGTGGCTGGCATGAACCCTTCCACAACATCCCAATGGTGACAAGCTTGATTATGATAAACAACAATATCTTTACTGACTTCAGTACTCTCGAACTGCTCCTCTTCAATTTTCTTCAGTAGTTCAAGAGCTAGTGCAGCTTGATTCTGAGTGTAGGTAGTGTGTGGCCAATGCATTGGAGCAAGCGTTACGTGGGGAAAGCTAGGGGTATCAAGGATTTCATTTAACTTGGATTCGGTAATTGAAAAATGCTTTCCATGCAGATAGATTTTGATTTCTTTATGAATGTCATCATAGGTTAGATTTGCATAAAAATGTTTGACAAAATGGGGATGAATAGACTCATCAAGGTCAAGAAATGTGATCCAGTCACATTGTTCAATGGTTTCTTTGAGACCAGGAAGTTGAAGACTTTTCTAGTCAATGGAGTGATATGGTTCAACAAAATGATGTTCATCATAGAGGGTTAAGTACTGATTTTGAACCAACTCACTAATGTACTTAAGGTGATGAAAAACTAGGCCGATTGTTTGGTCGTTGTCGAGAGAAAGTTCTGATGGTTGGATGAAGGGTTCTCCTGTGTCAATTGCCTCTTGTGGGATGGAGGAGTATGGTTTTTCCAGTTGTTCTTCTACTTGTTTTCGTATTACTAATCTTCGTTTCTTAGCTACTTTATTAAGAGGCGATATGGTTCAAGGTAGACAGGAATACAAAGGTGGAATTTCAAGAAACTAGGAGAGATTATATTGGCAAGTGTAGAGAAAGACTTAGGGTAGTGTAGAAAATCGAAAAGATTTGATTCTGTGAAGAGCAAAACAACATTTACAGCAAAGTTTAAATCTAGTTAGAATTTAGATAGTACAACCTAGAATTTTACCTTGATGATGCATGGAGGTAATGTTTTAGGTAAGGCTTATGATCGCTTCGAGTTCGCTAGGATTTGCAGGAGATTTGAACGACACTCGGAGGGAAGAAGGTGGAGGAACACAAAGGGTCACCCTTTGAGTAAACTCCAATTATGATGACGGTTAGGGATGACCCACTATATATAGTGTTCTTAACATCGGTCGCCCGAAAAAAAATATTGGTTGACTGAAGTGGCAGGACTGTCATGTTTTAGTCATAATGGTCGTCCTACAGTATCAGTGGACGACCCTTTACTTGGATTGATCCTAAGTCATGGATTAATTTCGGTCGTCTAAAGTATGGTGATATGATCTCGGAAGCGGCCATATTTAGAAGTGACATGGATTTGGAAGTTGCCAAATTCATAGATGATATTCTGCAGAAGCTGCCACAATGATGATGAATGAAGATGTATAAATTTAGAAGTTGCCATGTACACTTGGACATGGCGCTGAACCAACTTCATAGCCACGATTATGACAATATGACGTCACTACTTCATCAACATGGATAGACACCTCATCATGTTGACGTGGATAACATCTTCAATTTGGATTATGCCTTAGTTGTTTAGATAGTCTACTTGGGGCCTTTAGCCCATTAGGTCTTATTTGGTTTTTAATTTCTTGGAGAAGGTTCTAGCGTACTCTTATAAATAAGATTGCTGACTCCTGATGATATCATACAATATTTTGTCATCTTGAATTATGATTCCCTAGGAGAGGATATCTTCTTTGTTCTTCATGAACTTCGACTTGGATTGCGGGTAATATCTTATTTTGTAATTCATTTAAATTCCATCAGTTTGATATTGATTCTTATGCACAAGTTCGCATGTTGGTCGATATTTTCATTTCTTGATTCATGTTTTCGTGTGATTCCTTTTTATTTTCCGCTTCCGCTTGATTGTGTTTCATTAGGATAGGTTTCCTAACGGGATTCGTATAATTTGATATCAGAGCTTGAGGTTTCGGATTCTTGAATCTAGTTATCTTTTCTTTTAGTTGTTCACAAAAATCTTAGGTTTTGACAAGCATATCAAAATCTTTTTTTTTTTCTGTTTTACGAAAATGAAAAAAAGGAGACAAGTTTTTAGATTTTTTTATTGACTTTATCTGAAAATTCTATGCAAAAAAACCTAAAAAACAAAAGAGAAGAGAAGAAAGAAAAAGAAAAGAAAAAAAGAGAAGAGAAAAAAAGAAAAAAAAGAAGAGAAAAAAAGAAAAAAAAGAAGAGAAGAGAACAAAAAGGAGAAGAGAAAAAAAAATTTCTTCTTGTTCTACCAAAGTTTTTGAAAGTTTCCACCCAGATTTCTCCAATCTCATCCATCAAATAGAAAAAACCTATTTTCCCTTACCAAATCAAAATTTCTTTGAATCCTATTTCTTTTCATAATTGTTCTTCCCCTGAAAAATAATTTGAGTTGGATTTTATTTCTTTCCTAAATTGTTCTTTCCTTGGAAAAAAATTTGAGAGAGATTTTTATTTCTTTCCAAAATTGTTCCTTCCCTGAAAAAAAGGTTTGAGTTGAATTTTGTTTCCTTTTTGTCCAGAAGCAGAAAAAAAAAGATATCCGTCGAAAAAGAAAGAAAATTTTTAACATTGTCTTTGTGAGAAAACTTCTGAAAAGAAAATCTAGAGAAAAAAAGATTCCTGAAAATTGTTGACTTTTGCAACCTACTACATTGAATCTAGTTTTTTTTTATTGATGATCTGATATCGATATTGGTTGCATCTTATTTTAAGAATTGATATTTTCTGTGGAGTTTTAATTGAATTGTGGATCTTTCACTTATTCCTTGTTGTGAGCTTGCTTAAAACACCGAGGAGTAATCCAAAGAGGTAAAAGACAGAGGGTGAGATTATATGAGGGTAAAAGTCATCGTGTGTGATTTGAATGCACCACTTTGTAACATTTCTGAGAGCACCACGTGAGGTTATTGTGGGGCTTTGTTATTTTAACATTTTATGTAGGACTTGTAGACATGGATACATATGTGGATGATCTTGGCAATATTTGTTATTCCTTGGTTGTTTTGCATTCTCTATATGCACAAAATAATGCCCCTA
This sequence comes from Pontederia paniculata, assembly GCA_001647135.1. Classification (NCBI taxonomy): domain Eukaryota; kingdom Viridiplantae; phylum Streptophyta; class Magnoliopsida; order Commelinales; family Pontederiaceae; genus Pontederia; species Pontederia paniculata. The sequence goes on from LTAE01007562.1 coordinate 6,680, forward strand.
AAATTGAGTCACAACGAGAGAATATTTTCTATGCTCGTTGTCGTTACATGGATCGAGTTGGTGGGATGATAATTGACAGTGGAAGTTCTGTCAACCTTGCAAGCTACTACATGGTGGAGAAGTTGGGTTTACCCACCTTGAAGCACCCCAATCCATACAAACTCCAGTGGTTAAACAATGGAGGAGAAGTTAAGGTGACTAAACAAGTGCTTGTGTCATTCAGCGTTGAGAAATACACTAAAGAAGAAGTATTATATGATGTAGTTCCAATGCAAATTTATCATATCCTTTTGGGACGACCATGGTTGTATGACCGAAAAGTGATACATGATGGAGCCACCAATCGTTACAAGCTTCGCAGAAATGGCAAAAAGCACACCTTAGTACCATTGTCATCCCAAGAAGCATATCAAGATCAATTGCAACTTAAAGAGCGTGTAGCAGCCTACAACGTCGAGAAAAAGACTATAGCTGCACAATGTCACTTGAAGAAAGATAAAGATAAATGTCATATTGCAATTGAAAATGATTTTCAGTGTTGTGAGGAAGACAAATATGAAAAATTAGAGTGTTTGAAGATCAGTAAAATTGAGGGAGAAGAGAGCCACCAAATTTACAAGTGCTTTGACACTAATAAAAGTGACAAAGAGGAGAGCCACTGAATTTCTGAATTTTTTGGGATCAACAAAAATGAGAGCCACAACTTGAGTAACAAAAGTGAGAAAGAAGAGAGCCACCAAATTCCTGGGAGCTTGACCAGCAAAAGTGAGAACCAAAACTTGAATGATAAAAGTGAGGAAGAAACACTTAATAAGAGGAAAGATTTTATTCTTGAAAGCATAAAGAAGGAGACTTGTAAGTTTTCTAATATTAATTCTCTTTTCTAACATATAGAGGCTCAAAAACACTTGCATTCATACAATACTACTAATAGTAAATCATGCGAGAAGGAGCTATCCCTGGTTTGTCTGACTTTGAACAAGATAAAACTGATTTTCATTATCTAACTTCTTGTTCAAGTGCTTTGAATCATAGATTGTTAAATTTTTAGATGTCTCACATATTTGTGTTTGAGATGAACACTATCCTAGAGCTGAATATCTTTTAGCGGTTGATTCTGATTTGTAGATTTTCTGATAAGAGTAGTGTGTTATTTATTGATAATTATTCTCTGACTTATGAAGACCAATTGATTGATTATTGAAATATTTTGAGATTTATGACATCTAAATATTTCAATTATCAATTTTTAACCTCTAACATGATTGAGTTTTTTGATTCTGAAAAATGTTGTTTGGTAATTCGAGTTTTATGTTGATAACATTTAATAGTTATCAAATTGGTTATTTTGGAAGATTAATTTTATGTGATTCTGGATTTTATAAGGTGTCTATTGGTTCTTTGTCATTGGACATATTCATGCTCATTGTTTCCCATGGATTTACCATACTTGGCTTTTATGGAAATATACATTTATATCCATTGAAGATTTTCTGATTTAGAGTAATCGTTTGCATGATTCTTTTGATGATTTAAAATATTTTCTATCTTATGGAAATTCAGTTGAATGTTTTCATGAAGAATTAATGTTGGATCAAATTGATTTTCGTGATTTGAATGTTTTGAATGCATTTGATTTTGTTCATGCTGAATCCTTATTTTTTTGGAGTGCATTGCACAATCTGTTTAACAAAATCTTAATGCGTAGAGGAAGGTCCCCAAAATTTTGGGATTCGTTCCTAAATGTGCCATTTTATCATGGGCATAAAATCTTTCACCCAGGGGAGCGTGAGCTTCTTCCTTTCGTTATTTTTATGTTTAAGTTTCTTTTGCAGGCACCCGGAGTGGTCATTGGATCGTGTGTTTTGATGTCCATCCTAAGCTATCAAATTGGATAATTATAGATTCGAGGACAAATCTTTTTGAAGAGGAGGGGAATGATATGATCTCGGAAGCAGCCATATTTAGAAGCGACATGGATTTGGAAGTTGCCAAATTCATAGATGATATTCTGTAGAAGCTGCCACAATGATGATGAATGAAGATGTATAAATTTGGAAGTTGCCATATACACTTGGACATGGTGCTGAACCAACTTCATAGCCATGATTATGGCAATATGACATCACTACGTTATCAGCATGGATAGACACCTCATCATGTTGACTTGGATAACATCTTCAGTTTGGATTAGGCCTTAGTTGTTTAGATAGTCTACTTGGGTCAGCCCATTAGGTTTTATTTGGTTTTTAGTTTCTTGGAGAAGGGTCTAGCGTACTCTTACAAATAAGAAGGCTGACTCCTGATGATATCATACAATGTTTTATCATCTTGAATTATGATACCCTAGGAGAGGATATCTTCTTTGTTCTTTGTGAACTTCGACTTGGATTGCGGGTAATATCTTATTTTGCAATTCATTTAAATTCCATATGTTTGATATTGAGTCTTATGCACAGGTTCGCATATTGGTCGATATTTCCATTTCTTGATTTGTGTTTTCGTGCGATTCTTTTTTGTTTTCCGCTTCCGCTTGATTGTGGTTTGTTAGGACAGGTTCCCTAACGGAGTTCGTATCATATGGATAATGGACATCCGAAGTCCGAAGTATTGTAAGGCTTTCAAAACATAGGTGGCGCCCTTTTTTTTATAGAGTGGCCGATCGGTTTGTGATAGAGCACTTGTATCGGTCGTCCAAAAATTTACTATGAGCATCCGTTGTTAGGAACCACTAGATATCAACAATGTGTTTCGGACGCCCAAAGTGTGGGGAGTGGACGTTCGAGGTTTTGTGACCAACCTGATACTTAATGATCTGTCATTCACTACCCGATATTCACTATTGTTCCAGCTAGAGTTGACATCTAGAGGGAGGACAAATCACAAGATGAAGTAAATGAGTATCATGTATATGTTTACAACACAATTAATTTACAACTCCGTTAATTTGTGATACTCACATAAGTAAGTCACCAATAAGTTGAGCTATTTTTAGTTTCCTAAGTCCAAGATTCCAATTTCCCTTTTTAACATATTGAACCTATCTCCTCCCAGAGGTTTTGTAAAAATACCTGCTAGTTGCTTTTCAGTTGGAACATGTTCTATAGATATGGTTTTGAGTGATACATGTTCTCTAATAAAGTGATACTTTAAGTCAATGTGTTTGGTTCTAGAATGCTATACATGATTCTTAGTCATTTCAATTGCATTGGTATTATCACATTTTAATGGCATGGTTTCACACGTTATGACATAGTCTAAAAGTTATTGTTTCATCCACAATAGCTGAGCACATCAACTTCCAGCAACTATATATTCAGCTTCAGCTGTGGAGAGTGCAATTGAATTTTGCTTCTTGCTAGCCCAAGATATTAATGAGTTGCAAAGGAAACAACATATTTCACTAGTGCTCTTTCTATCTACTCTACATCCAAGAAAGTCTGAATTAGTATAGGCATGAAGATCAAATAAGAAATTTCTATCATACCATAATCCTAAGTTTGGGATACTCTTAAGATATCTTAGAATTCTTTTGGTGGCCATTAAATGAGAATCCTTAGGATTAGCTTGAAATCTAGCACACAAACACACACTTAACATTATGTCTGGCCTAGAGACTGTCAAATATAGAAGGCTTCCAATCATACCCTTATATAATTTCTAATTTACACTCTTTCCTTTTTCATCACTATCAAGTTTAGTGAGAGTACTCATAGGAGTAGAACTAGGCTTACAATCTTCCATTCCAAATCTCACAAGCAACTCTTTTGTGTATTTCCCTTGGTTTAGAAAAATTTCATCTTTAGATTGTTTAATTTAAAAGCCAAGGAAGTATGTTAACTCTTCTACTAAACTCATCTCAAACTCTTTATGCATGAGGGTCTTGAATTCTTACACATTTGAAAATTTGTGGATCCATAAATAATGTCATTCACATAAATGTGCACAACTAATATATCATTCTCAAAATATTTCAATAATAGAGTTGTGTCCACTTTTCCTTTTGAAAACTCATTTTCAAGAAGTAATGAGTTCAATCTCTCATACCAAGCTCTTGGAGCTTGCTTTAGCCCATATAGTGCCTTAGAGAGCTTAAACACATGATCTGGGTGTTTCGAACTCTCAAAACCTGGAGGTTGTTCTACATAAACTTTCTCATTTATGTATCCATTTAGAAATGCTAATTTCACATCCATTTGGAACAGTTTAAAATTCTTGAAGCAAGCAAATGCTAAAAGAATTTGAATTGCCTTTAACCGAGCATCTGATGCAAAAGTCTCATCAAAGTCAATTCCTTCAATTTGAGAGTCTCGTTTTGCAACTAGTGTAGCCTTGTTTCTCACTATAACTCTAGTTTCATCTACCTTATTTTTGAAGACTCATTTTGTTCCAACTATGAGATGATCCATAGGTCTCTTAACTAAATGTCAAACTTGATTTCTCTTAAAGTTGTTTAGCTCTTCATGCATGACATTATCCAGTTTGAATCTTCTAATACATCATCTATGGTCTTGGATTCTGTTTGAGATAAGAAGACAAAAAAAGTACAAAAGTTTCTTAATGATTTTCTAATTTTTACACCTTCATTTTTATCACCAATAATATTGTTTAAGGGATGTGAGGAGACTTATTTCCAGTCTTTGTGCTCAATAGGAGGGAACACTATATCTATCTTAATTCCTTGCGGATTTTCTTCATCTATAGTAACATCTTCATCATTTGTGACTTTAGTGGGTTGGGAATTCTCTTCCTTATGAGTCAGCTCATCTAGGTCATTGTCATCTTTATTTTCCTTATTTGAGATCTCAATTTTTTCTAGTTGATAATGATATTGTCAGTTTCATTAAATGTAACATGTACTGATTCCTCAACTATTAGTGTTCTCTTATTATATACCCTATATGCTTTGTTAGAATTTGAGTATCCTAGAAAGAGTGCATCATCGCTCTTTTCATCAAATTTTCCTAGTTTATCCAAGGTTCTTAAAACAAAGTACTTATAATTAAATACTTTAAAGTATGAGATATTTGGTCTTTTGTCATATATCATCTCAAAATAGGTTTTGTTTTCTAATGGTCTAATCAACACCCTGTTTTGAATATAACATGATGTATTAACAACTTCTGCCCAAAAATATTTGGGCAACTTGCTCTCACTTAGTAAAGTCCTAACCATTTCAATAAGAGTTCTATTTTTCCTCTCAACAACTTCATTTTGTTGTGGAGTTCTTGGAGTTGAGAATTGACGAAGAATTCCATTAATCTCACATAATTTCTCAAACTTTAAGTTTTCAAATTCATCACCATGATCACTTCAGATCTTAGAGATTTTCAGATTTAATGCATTTTGATCTATTTTTGCAAATGTAGTAAACATCTCAAAGGTTTCATGCTTATGTGCAAAAAACAAAGTCCAAGTGAATCTGGAATAGTCATATACAATTATACATACATATTTCTTACCACCAAGACTAGTGGTGCAGATTGGACCAAACAAATCAAGATGTATTAATTGTAGAGGTTTATTTGTGAAAATTTCATTTTTTTTATTTGAAGGATGCCCTATGTTGTTTGCCCTTTTGACATGAAGAACAAATAATATTTTTCTCAACTTTATTTTTAGGCAAACCTCTAACAAGATTATTTTTCACTAATTTATGCATGAATTTATAGTTTAAATATCCTAATCTTCTATGCCATAGTTCAATTTCATCATGCATAACATTTAGACACTTGTGATCAGGCAGATCATCAAAATCAATCACATAAACATTTTGATGCCTTAATCTTGTATGAAGAACTTTTTCATTGTTATCACATATTAGACATTTATTTTGTTCAAACTTGACAATGTAGTTTTTATCACGAAGTTGACTAATACTTAGCAAGCTATGTTTTCTACTAGCCACACGTCTTGTATAACTACATTACCAAGTTTTCCAATGTTACATTTACCAAAGATTTTCCCTTAGTTGTTATCTCCAAAGGTCACTTTTCCACTTGATGTTCTTGTTATGCTCAAGAAAATCTCTTCATTTTCAGTCATGTGTCTCGAGCAGCCATTGTCAAGGTACCATCTTGTTGATTTTGCTTTGCTTCTTTTGGTACCCTACAAGAACAATACAAAATTTATACTTTTGGTACCCAAAACATTTTGGGTCCATAATTGTTAGTGCTAAAAGTTTCTTTAAGAACACATACTTGTCTAACATTAAAATGAATGCTTCCCCTAGCTTTACGCTCAAGGCTGTAATGTCCTAAACGACCACAATTGAAACATCCAACATTTTTTTGAATAAGATCTCTTGTGTGTATGATGAGCATGGATATTTCTATTTTGCATTAGTGTGGAGTGAGCATTTCTGTTTGTGAGCAGAATTTTTTATTTGTCAAGATTTTTGTTCATATTTACAGGAGTAATATATGAGTAAGAATGCACATAATTATTTCTAAAAGTATGCGTACAAACAAATTTTGTGTTCCTATGATACATGAAAGCATAATTTCTTTGTTTAGATTTACTTGCAGTATTTTTATATTGAATATTTGTATTTTCCTTTGATGCAACACCTTGAAAAGTTTCAGCTTTAAGACCTAAAATGTTTTTACCTTTAACATGAGAGCTTGTAGAAGTAGTTCTAGTTTTATTTATGCAACTTGATGTACCGGTAGTAGAAGAACTAGGCAAATTTGAATCAAAAGAGTGTGTAGTTTTTACAAAAGTGGTTCCTTGAGACATATTATCACAAAAGGGGTCAAAACATAATCCCTTTTTGTTTAAAGGACTCTTGTGTTGGGATAATATTATATCTAACATTTTTCCATCATAGGAGAATGTTTCAAATTTATTCTTAATATCAAATAGTTCAGCTTTCAAAAAATTTATATTGTCAACATGTCTTTCTAAGTTATCATTATTAGTTACCACTTGAGCATTCAACTCAGAAATTTGGTTTTCAAAATCAGCATTGTTTTTCTTCAACTTATTATTTTCTTGAACAAAATTATCATTTTTTCTTTTCAAGATAGAATATTTCCTGATCATAGTGTTGAATTCTTTGTGCATATTAAATATGATATCTTCATCACAATCATCTTCATTATCATCACTATCAATATCATTATTATTAGAGTAATTATAGGATACCTCATCATTTGCCATGAGGCACATAATGCTTCCTCTTCTTTTTCTGAGGATGCTCCTTCAACTTCATTGTTTTAATCGCTTGAATCATCCCAAGTGACTTTTAGTGTCTTCTTCTTCTTGTAATTTTAGGAGCTTTTTCCTTTGTTCTTTATATTTAGTGTTGGACGCTCGCTCTTGTAGTGTCCAAGCTTGTTGCATTCATAACATTTCATCTTGGACTTGTCAGTTTGTCCTTTTTTCTTAGATTCTCTCTTCTTCTTGGAGAACTTCATAAATTTACTGAGCCTCTTTGCATATAGAGCCAGCTTTTTCTCATTGAAATCCACATCACTCTCATCAGATTCTTCATTTCCATCATTAATTTCAATTTTCTTTGATTTCAAAGTTAAAGCCTTCTTCCTTGAACCAACTTCTTCTCTTTCTTCTTCAAGAGTCATCTCATAGGTCAGGAGGGATCCTATGAGATCATCAAAGTCCAACTTGTTCAAATCCTATTGTCCTCGACCACAGTTCTCTTCATATGTCATTTTAGTGTCAAGGACTTGAGGAACTTTTTTACTCTTTGAGCATTAGACTTTGGGTCACCCAATGCGGCTAACCCATTTATAATATCATTAAAACGAACTAACATACTATTTACAAACTCATCATGCTTCATTTTAAAAGAATCATATTGATGATTTAAGATATTTAGTTTTGATTCTTTAACTTTTTTCGTTTCTTCATGTGTAACTACAAGTTTTTTCCATATTTCATTTGCACCAGTACAAAAAGATATTCTATTGAATTTTGTTTGATCTAATGCACAAAGGAAAATATTTTTTTTCTTTCCAATCTAGCTTAATTAGATTTTTAGTTGTAGAGACATATTCAGTGCTAGGTATGGGAGTGTGGACACCATTTACTACTCTAGTAGGCAGCTCAAAACCATTTTCGATGACATCCTAGATGTCACAGTCCATGAAGCATACATAAACCTGCAATCTTATTTTCCAATAAGAAAAAATTGATGCGTTAAATAGAGGGGGTCTAGAGGTAGATTGTCCTTCTCATAGGGTGAATCCATTTGATGTCATTTTGGCTCTAGATTGTTAGGTCTATACGAAGTTTGTAGATGAATACAAATTTATGAGTAACCTTGATCTGATACCAATTGTAAGATCTAGATGACACCAAGAGGGATGAGGGTGAATTGGTGTATTAAAACTTTTACACTAAATTAGGTTTATGCAGTGGGAATTATTACAGATTAAAATGAGTAAACAAATGTACAAAAAGAAATAAACACAATCAGGTTTGTTGACGAGGTTCGACCGAACTCTTGTTCTACGTCCCCACTCCGGTCTTCTCAAACTCGAGATCTTCGAATATCACTGAAACTCCTTCTTCAAGGGCGAAGGCTTCCTTACAGCCTGTTATCTTTTCTTGCTTTAGAGGGTAAGGAGTCAACCTATTACAAATTTGAGCTCACTCGAGAACACTCAATTTTACTCTCTTCTATTCTAGATCCTCACTTGAATACTTAAAAGGAGGAACTTGGGTTTTTCACTCAAGCTTGCAGGTTTGCTAAATAATTTTCCAAAGTTATTTTCCAAGACTCTTGGGACAATAATTTATACCCTTACACAAACAGACTAATCTCTCTCATAGAAAACTAGCCGTTAATGCAAGTATAGTACCCTTCACCTACCCCTCGGTCGTTCGCTTCTTCTTCGTCGGTCGACCGCTGCTGTGGTGAGGTACCCTTCACCTGCTCCTCGATCGTCCGCTTCTATTTCATTGGTCGACCGCTGCACTGGTGAAGTCGCTCATTAATGCTGCCGCCTGGTGCTTTGATCGTCCACCGCTCACCTTTAAACGTCCGCAGCCATAGTCTTCAACCTTTGTTCGTTCTTCTGTCTCTTTCATAGGTCATCCACAACATTTCTCTCAGCTCTTCGGATGACCTCTACTTTATTTGAGTTTTCTTTTTAAGCTCCTTCGTTCGTCCGCTAATTGCACATCAATCCTTCGGTCGCCCGATTTAACTTTAACTCATTTCCTTTGGCTTTTTCTCGATCGTCCATTGGTTTCACTCAATGCCTTTGGACGACCTCTTCTTATTTAGTCAGTATTTTCGGCCGCCCGCTTATATTTCACTAAAATCCTCGGACGCCTGTTCTTTGTCTTTTGACATTCGTTGATCATCCACTAACAACACTCAGATACCATCGATGACCTTTCTTTGTCTTTTGACATTCATTGGTCGTCCATTGATTCTGCTCAAAATCTTCGGACATCCACTGCTTTATTTTCTAAGCCTTTGGACATCATTTGTCTTCAACATGAATACTTTGGTCGACCGCAGTTCTTCTTCGGACGACCTTTCTTTTCATCACTTTGCTCATGCATTCTTCTAGTCGTCCACTGCTTTAACTCCAAAGCTCTCGAGCGTCCTTTTGTTCTTGTCAGTGATACTTTGGTCGTTCACTATTCATCTTCGGACGACCTTTGTTTTTGTACTTCTGCTTCTGTACTCAACTGGTTGTCCACTACTTTAACTCTTAAGCCTCTGGACGACCTTTCTTTTTGTTGAAAGTACTTTGGTCGTTCGCTCAATTCTTTGGACGACCTCTCGCTACTTATACATTTTTCTGGTCGACCACTGCTTTAACTCCAAAGCTCTTGGGCGACCTATTCTTCTGATTGAGGTTCTTTGGTCGTCCACTGTTCATTTTCGGACGATCTATCCTGCCTTTACTAATAAATAATTTTCCTTTTTTCCTTCATTGGGCATGTGATTAATCCTTGGGGGCGTTCGTTTTTCAATCTTGTACTATATACTTCAAAACTTTGGTCGCCTACTCATTCCAATGGGCGACATTTTCTCTTTATCTATATCTTCGGTTGTCCATGATTCATCAACAATCGATCGCTTAAACCTTAGCTTCATATCCTCAGTCTTTGCTCCATACTTCGATCGACCTTTTCAGATTCTTCTGATGATTGCTTCATACTTAAGATGTTTCCTTAAGTTTTCTTAGGACATAGGTCGTCCATTGTTCAACTCTAGTCGATTTATTTCTGACTGAACATAAAAAAATTCTATGTTATACAAACACATGAAAGACCATTAGTACACACTAAATTTCATCACAAATTTTGTGATCATCAAAATAATCTCGGGATCCTAAATTCAACAAGCAACTCTTATTCAAATTGATTAATTTAAAGTTCGAGTTCTTATTTATATATAAAAATAACTGCAAACATCATCATTCCAAATTCCAATTGAAAAAATTATTTTTCAGCGAGCCGAAGTTGAACGGACAACCTACCTAAACTAATATATTTCATCAAGCTCTCACTTGTCCATGCCAGCTGGAAATCGATCTAATCTTTTTCGTATACGTTGGAAATTTACTGAAGTACTGATACGACAATAAGAACAAGTTAACTACACTTTCAAGTTTCACATCAATTAGTTTTTTTTTTTGGGTTAATTATAAGGAAGTCCCTAGGCATATATAAAGTTAAACTAAAACTAAAAAAAAGATGAGAAATTTGAATTGTATTGTTCAATTCCTCTTAATTTTCTAATTTTGTTCTCCTTATTGTACTTTTATATATTATTCTATAAGGTATGCAGTGCGTCGATATAAACGAAGCCACTGTACGTGAAGCCGTCGATTGAGTCAAAATAAGATTACTTAATTTGATGCAAAATGTCTCCCATGTGTTCTTTTTCATGTGCTCTTTCATTCTCTCTCGATAGAGACAAGCAAATTATTTAGGAATGCAAAAGACTGACATCTAAGTACTGTTTAACTCGTTGGAAACAAGTTGTGCATGCTAATTAAAATAGAAGGACATTCCAAACAGTATAACAGGATAATTATGTTCTGTGTAAATTTATTAATTTTTTAAGAGATTACGGAGTGTGTAGAAATACTTATCGGTCAAAAGTATATGAATATTTTTTACATCATTAATAAATAAAAACTATTCTATGACTATAAGTGTACAAGATGGCAAATAATAAACGGGAGATCACCCAAATATATTAATATATGATCAATAAAAACATGATGAAAACTATAATGTAAACCATAACATACGATCGGATTTTTTGATATATGAACCCTTATTCCAAACGGACAAATAACTAGAGACTGAACTCAGAAAAATAATACGAACTTTTGTAACAGTCAAATATCTCTTTAGATGCATGTATTCATCATAATTTTAACGAAAAATAAAATTAATTTAATTTAAGTTTGAGATGAACGAAAATTTCTCATAATTTATAAAGAAAAAAAGAGAAAAAAAATCGTAGTTTCCTCACAAATTATGGTGATTATTGAAACTGCCACAAATTGCAATTATTATATGACCGTCAAACTAAAACACAGACAGAAGACTTTCGAGCCAATTGTCACATTATGTCATGCCTCAACTTTATTTGGCCACACTGCTCGTTTGTCGGCGCACTTACTCCTTTTCATTTCATGTTAATCTCCACATACAAAAATCAAAACTTTTTTGCACATTATAAAGATTTGTAACAGTATGAAAAGTTTCATAAAATAAAAAAAACATCACTTCAGTTACATGAAATGGCAAAATGGATCTGTTTTTTTTACATAAACATCACACTATTTTTACCAGCATTATGTATTTCATTAGTAGTATAATATCATTATCAACATATAATCATAATCTCAATTACTATTACATCAATGAACTATCAGCTTATATAATATGAATAATTAAGATAGAGGAAATTGAATTAGCGTTATGATTGAATACTCAATATTATCCAAATTTCCGCTGAACAAGTGAATTCATCTACGGCAAGAAAACTATACAATAACGCATAAAATACTTCTTTTTACGTTCCATGTATACTAATATATGTATTAAACATAGATTAATTTATTTCAGGAGTTCTATTTTTTCTCTTTATGTTGGTATCCATTTGTTCTTTTGTTTATTTTTGTGTTATTTTAAATAAGTTGATATTTGGCCCTTTTAAACAAGATAATTAACTGTGTACATTCGAGAAATCCACAGCAAAAATAATCAAGAAAATAGTTTTATTTAATACATTGTTGACACTTGATACAATTGCATACATATTAATTTCAAGAGGATGTGCAAATAAACAATTATTTGTAAATTAAATCACAATGACAGATAAAAACAGAGAAAAATAGGGAAAAAAAACAAAGGACGACTTAAATCTGCGGGCAACGGAGAACGACTGTCTCGGCAGTGATTCCGGGGCCAAAGCCAAGGAGCACACCCCACTCGAGGCCTTCTCCGGCGGTGCTCAGCCCTCGCTCCTCCGACCTCTTCTTCATTATTTCCATGGCGAAGTACACCGACGGGCTCGACATGTTCCCGTACTGCCGGAGAACCTCCCTCGACGCCCACAGCTTATTCCCGTTCAGCCCAAGCTTCTTCTCCATCTTGTCCAATATGGCCGCGCCGCCGGGGTGCACCACCCAGAACACGTCGTCCAAGTCCTTGACCCCAACTGGATGCAAAGCTTCTGCTACCAGCTTGTCCACGATTCCTGAAACCAGCAATGGTATCTGAGGCTGCAGGGTGACCATTAGCCCTGCCTCCCTCAGCTTCCCGACGATAGCGCCGTCGGAGCCATCTATTATGGACTGAGAAGCCGACACGATCTCAAAGATCGGACGTTCGA
>LTAE01007563.1:8356-30298 GCA_001647135.1 Pontederia paniculata
CCGTAACGAAATATCACGGGACGTGATGGACAGGAGGGAGCGAGACCGTGAGGACCTCACAGGCCGTGAGAACTATTCACGGGCCGTGAAGGACAACACAATGCAGAGGAGCTCGCGCACCGTTAACTGGGTTCACGGGCCATGATGATACATTAGGGCCGTGAAGGACGCTACGAAGGAAACGTAACGGGCGGTGATAGTTCATAACGGGCCATGAAGGACCGTGAAAGACGATATGAAGCACGTAACGATTGTGATATTCACATCACGGGCCGTGATGAGGTTGTTCACGACCGTGAGCTATATTTCACGGGTTGTGACAGACGGTGAAGATTGATGCTGACTTGTTATAAAGTAATAATTGACAGAGGTGAAACCCTAATCCTAAACGGTCGTATTGATTTATCGAACATGTGATTGTATTGATTGATTGATTGAACATGAATTGATGAACGGTGTAGGTTTAGGTGTCTTTTAACGATAACATAGCTCAAGATATGATTTAAAAGCTGTAGTGATTGTGATTGAACTTAAGCTTGAAGAGGAGGACCCCCGACGATTGCGTCCCTTAGGGGGCTATTGTTATTGCGTTCCTTCGGGAACTATTGCGTTTCTTCTCCAGGGAACTATTGCTTTTCTTCGGAAACTATTGTATGGATATGGAGACTTGGTCAGAGAGAGACCCCATGACCTTGCTAGCCATTATTGGTACAGGGGACAATCTGAATCTTTAATGCATTGATAAAGACTCACATTGATTGTTAATGATTGTTTCATTAAGGCAAGATAAATAAAAAAATGATATATTGATGATGACTTGAGTATATTGAAAGGAATGATATTGGCATCACTAGAGAAGGTGATTATTGCTACTCATGTCATCCATTGGATATTGATATTGAAAGAAAAAGACATCATCATAGAGGGTGTAAATTGCTATTCTTGCCATCTATTGGATATGGATATTGAAAGGTAAAGTTAAAGGCCAAAGGTAAATGACGACCCTATTGAGATATTGTTAATTGTTAAAGCTTATTGTCAACTAATGGTTCTTTTACATATTTATTATCTTATTTATGATCATTTACATACTGAGTGTCAAAACTTAGGGGAGGTTCATCTCCCCTACAAATTCAATTTTGTAGGCAAATATGTTCAAATAGATGGTGATGGCACAGCGACAGCGTGATGACATTCGTGATGAGGTGATTTGCACATGGCATAGGTCTTGGTATTGGCTTCCGCATTGATGGATTCATAGTGTTGACTAGTGGATTGGTCAAAGTATAGTCAAAGATGTAAGTTGGTAACGTCTCCAAGTCTATATTTTGCCAGGTGGCGGGGTGTGAATTTGGGGGCGTTACACATAGTGTCTCATGGTCATCTTAGTAGGTGCAACAACAACTCTTGTTCTTCAGCCATTCGTATTGCTCTTCATAATTGCCAGATTGTTCTCTCAACTCCTAGATCAAAATGTAATGTGTTTCCCGATTGCCTAATTCAGGAACAAGTTGCTTGCGGATTGGTGTCTAGAATTTATGCCTTCTTGTACCTCTTATTTTCCTAAAAAAACCAACAAGAAGTAATATAGATAGCAAAATAAAATAAAGTCTAAAAGTATTTTAATGAGATAAGATAAGCAATAAATCCCTGGCAATGGCACTATTGATTCATGCTAATGTGTCTTAAAAATATCGTTAGTAAGTGTACTAATCATTATCAAGTTATAGCTAAAGATGAGTTGAGTTATCATTCACGAAGGATTGCACCCTACCCTAATCTAATCTCACAAACTAATGAAAGGGGTACATTGGTTGAGATAAAATATTTTTTCTATAAAATACGATAAATATAAAAGATAGGGTTAAAGATATGATCAATGTGAATTAAGAATCTATTATGACATCAAGAACTAGACCACGAAAGATATTCCTACATGATGCAATCTATGTACGGTAGGTAATTCCTTGAATTAAACTTCAAAGTTCAATTCAGAAATCAACAAAAATCATAAACATGCTATTCCTATCCAAGATGCTAACAGGATTCACAATATCAGAGAATTCATAAAAGCATTAAGATCCGCATGCATATACATAAGAAATTGAATAAACTAAAATCAATTAAAATAATGAGGGTTCATCCAATTTTCCCTTACAATAAAAGTTCTCCAAAATATAAACCGAAACTAGATACATGATAAGTTGATATTTCGAAAATGATAGAGAAGAAATTACAAATATAATTCAGAATAATAACACATTCATGACGATCATCTTCAAAAAAGTTCTACAGTACTTTATCTTCTTCTCCATGTGTAGGCTCTCCCGGGCTTGAACCATTCCTCAAAACAAGGTTTCGAAGGTTATTTATAGGTTGGAAAAGTACCCGAATGACCCCAAAAGACCATCCCGCCACATGGCAAAATGTCTCTTTTGAGACGCTACGATCTTATTCTTTGGCTTGACATTTGACTAGTTGATTGGTCAATGATAGTAACGCATCATGTGGAAGCAATAACTTTAAAATAAAACTCTATTAAACAAGTCAAGTAAAAAAATATATTCTATTACATGGTTCCAAAATGAAAAGGCATAGCTAAAGTAAGTTCAATAACTTTATTGAAAACTAAAATATCTCAAGACTAGACTCTTATCATAGCAAATCATCATGCCACAAATATTTGTATCATTTCTGTCATCACCTATTAAATGGTGCTCATTGTCTACAAGATCAAAAGCAAGGGAGGCAATTCTCCCATGAGCTATGAAGCTCAATTGTACAATAATAATCAATAGGAAAGCACATATGAAAGAAATATAAGAAAATATGTTAACTCAATAATTTATCACTCTAGACAATACTTTTACTTTCCATCTTTTTCTTTACTTGTATCTTCTTCATTTTTCAATGACCATAACCCAATCATGGAAGAAACACCATGCTTCTTTTACCTTGTACATTTATTTCATGTATCTATCCTTTTAAGTGTTATATGTAGCAAGGACATCAATTGCATCATATGATGCAAATTATTTAATATGTTATGTCCAATTCATTCCTTCATTGACAAGAAAATCAATCACATCAAGATACGTAGTATTCATGGTAGTCGATATGTTCAAGCCTTGTTAGTACTTAGGGCCACTTTATTCTTTTCTATTTATCTTGTCCTAAATTGTTAATCATTACAACTAGTAGTCAGCCTTTAACAATACATGAAAGATTCAGGTTGTCCCGCCATAGGATGACTAACTAGGTCATAGAGTGCTCATCAATAGTCTCAATAGTCATCGAAGGAACTCAATCACCTTATCTCTAAGATGCAATCGGGACAAGTCCTGCAATCAGGATGAAATCCTACAACCAAGATAAAATTCTTCAATTAGGATAAATCCTGCAATCGATGGGCCCTGATCTTCATCTGTAAATTCAATCACAATCATTAACAACTTTTAATCCTATTTTCATTTGAGTCAACCACTCACCTCTAGGTTATCTTCCGGACACGGACATCTTAAATCAATACATTAAACATCCAATGTGATCAAGCACTACATCATTATTTGGTAGGCATAACACAACACATGTCAGATATCGACATGGTCTGCGTCGGGTTGACACAGTTCGTGAAAGCAGGTTGTCTATATCTACACATTCGTATTCTAGTATGAACATCATCACGAGTCATGTTTATCTTCAGGGGTGAGAACACACGTTCGAGGGCATCAGATTCAACTTCACATGGCATGACAACTTACCTCACAGACGATATAGTTGGTCTCACGTCATGATGATTTTTCTCACAAGCATGACAACTAGTCTCATAGGTGTAATGATTTTCCTTAAGGGCATGACCAAAGCATCGATCCCCTCCATTCAACTTCACGGCCCGTAACAAAACAATCACGAGTGTGGTATCCAATTTTCATGGTGCAGTGTATAGTCTCATGGATGTGGCTAAAACATCGCTCTTATCTTATATTTCTCCCATGAGCTATGAAGCTCAATTGTACAATAATAATCAATAGGAAAGCACATATGAAAGAAATATAAGAAAATATGTTAACTCAATAATTTATCACTCTAGACAATACTTTTACTTTCCATCTTTTTCCTTTACTTGTATCTTCTTCCTTTTTCAATGACCATAACCCAATCATGGAAGAAACACCATGCTTCTTTTACCTTGTACATTTATTTCATGTATCTATCCTTTTAAGTGTTATATGTAGCAAGGACATCAATTGCATCATATGATGCAAATTATTTAATATGTTATGTCCAATTCNGGGACAAGTCCTGCAATCAGGATGAAATCCTACAACCAAGATAAAATTTTGCAATTGGGATAAATCTCGCAATCGATGGGCCCTGATCTTCATCTGTAAATTCAATCACAATCATTAGTAACTTTTAATCCTATTTTCATTTGAGCCGACCACTCACCTCTAGGTTATCTTCCGGACACGGGCATCTTAAATCAATACATTAAACATCCAATGTGATCAAGCACTACATCATTATTTGGCAGGCATAACACAACACATGTCAGATATCGACATGGTCTGCGTCGGGTTGACACCAGTTCGTGTTGCAGGTTGTCTATATCTACACATTGGTATTCTAGTCTCAACTTCATCACGAGTCATGTTTATCTTCAAGGGTGAGAACACACGTTCAAGGGCATGAGATTCAACTTCACATAGCATGACAACTTACCTCACAGACAATATAGTTGGTCTCACGTCATGATGATTTTTCTCACAAGCATGACAACTAGCCTCATCGGTGTAATAATTTTCCTTAAGGGCATGACCGAAGCATCGATCCCCTCCATTCAACTTCACGGCCTGTAACCAAACAATCACGAGTGTGGTATCCAATTTTCATGGTGCGGTGTATAGTCTCATGGACGTGGCTAAAACATCGCTCTTATCTTTTCCACTTCATGACTCGTAACCATGCATTAATGGGCGTGACATCCGATTTCACGAATGTGATGTGCAATCTCATGAGCGTGATTGAAGTGTCAATCTCCCCTCTTCAACCTCACGAGCCATAACCATACATTCACAGGCGTGACTTTCAGTTCACGATTGTGATGCTGGCAATGTCCACCAGATTCACGGGTGTGATAGGAAGTTCATGGGTCGTGACTTTTACCGTCTTACCAAAACTTCGACAAATCTTTCTCTTGACCCTATCAACTACATTCCAAAACCTATACTAAAGATCTTTGGGCACCTAGAGAAGTAGGAAGGAGCTATGATCATTCATCAATGCCCACGGTGGACTATAGTATTTGTCTCAGTCCATAAATCAATCCAGCATAATACTTCTATTGATTTTGTACAAAAATTATGGCATCAACATAAGGATTATATCATTATCAAATATTTCTAAAATTTCTTTCTCTAAACATTCACACACGCAATGCCCTAAGGTTGATCATCTAGTTACATACTGTGATAATCTAATGTCTTCTTCCTCCTTGCGGCAAATCTCTCTTCTTCCCTTTGTTGTTGCTCGTTCTCTTCTCCTGATTCAATCTTCTAATATAAAAACTAGAAAATAACATCGAGAAGGAGGAAGAAAAAGATCTTACCTTTAGTCTTGAGGGGAGAGAGAGAGAGAGAGAGAGAGAGAGAGGGTTGAGAAAGAAAACTTTCTTGACAGCTGGAAAAATAAATAATGACCTTTAAGAAAAATATCTTATGATCAAAGCTTTTTGGGAGGAGTTTTAAGATTTTGGACGAGTTTAAAACTAAATCAAACTCAAAGTCCAAAATTTATAAAATTATAATGTTTAATTTTTCTCCTTTGTTTTTCTTTTCTTATCTCTTATGTGGACTAATTGTTACATTTCATCTCTTATATATTTATGAAAATATTGCTTATTGACTAAGAACAAAAATTAAGTACAAAAGTATTGCTAAAATTACTTATTGACTAAGAATAAAATTACTTATCTGGACTAATTGTTACATTTCATGTCTTACAAATTTATGATAATATCAATTATTGGCTAAGAAAAAAAATTAGGTACAAAAGTATTGCTAAAAAAATAAAATTATGTAGAAATGATATAAAAAAACCTTGCCTTTGTATGGTCCTTGTAGTGAAACCATTAGTCAAAATTTACCAGACTTTTAAAATATTACGATCAGAAAAAGATTGATCTGGAAATCATTTCTACGGTAATGACATGACTCAGATGTGGGCCAGAGATGGATTTGTATTTTGTGGGCCGAGGTACACCTCCAGAACGGAGGGACTCAATTTTACTGCACTCTCTGTTGACCCTCCCTTTCTCCGTCTTCTTCTCTTCTTCGGGCAATGGGCGCCGACGAGGTGGCGAAGGAGTACGCGGCGGGCTTCGCCGCCGGGATCGCTACCGTCGCCACTGGACATCCCTTCGACACCGTGAAGGTCTGCCGTTCCTCCTGCTCCTGCACACTTTTTTGCGTTCTTTTTCGTCGTCCCTTTTGGTTTCTGTGCGATTTCAGACCTGGAGGAACTTTTAGGAGCTCAGATGTGCTCCATTCTTCTACCAATGGTGTCCGGAATTTGTGATGGCACCGGTTGTTTCTAACACTTAGGAAGGTCGAAAGATCTAAGCCCCCAAATGTGTGTCCAAATGATTACTGCACAGTACAACATTTTTATTGGACCTCTGCCATAAAATGAGTTAAATGTGGTTGGCCTTCAGTGAGTGCTTCTAGTCCTCTTCCAGAAAAAAAAATAAACTCAAATATTACAGTTCATAGATGTCTGTGGGTGAATTAAGTTTCCTAGAAATAAATAAGAGAATGAAAGAATGTTGAGTTCGCTTCTTTCTACTTAAGCTAGCCATCTTGGCGCATGAACTTTTGTTTGATGATCCATGCTGAACCTTAGAACCTTTTCCTCTTTTGGCAGGTGAAATTGCAGGCCCACAATACGAAATCACAAGTCAAGGAGTACAAGAATGCCTTCCATTGTGCAACTCGGATATTGAGGACTGAAGGAGTATGTTCCTTGTTTCCTTCTTTTAGAAAGACAGAATTGGCACTAATTTATGTAAAAGAGAAGCAATCTATTCTTTGGAAATATTAATTCATTTTACTTGAAAACATGGTTTTTTGAGATATAGCCAAGGTTAAGATTACATATAATTGAAAATAGAACCAACAACAATGGACATTGGTTCAGATGGGAGAGACTCTTTGAGCCCGGATTGGAATGTGAAAGTTAGTGGCTCCCCATGTTCGAACCCTTCCTCCCTTGAATGGGATTAGCTAATAGCCATAAATATCAACAAGGACCAAAAAAAATAGAACTAAAAAAAACCATAATTCGTCGGAATGTGTACGAGATACCATAAGGACCCAATATCTCAATAGCACCCTTGTCTAAAGCTTCGAATGAGACTGAATATCCTAAACACAGGAACGATCTGACTAGAAAGTCATTCAAAACTTGATCGAAGAACCAATAAAAAATGTAATATTTCTTCACGTTCTGAAAAGAAGCATTTATTCATTTGCTCTGATATCTTTCCACAAATCTACAATGTTTTCTTAGGTACTTAGGAAGTTTGTGGTTGAGCCACTACATAGAATTATTTTAGGTTATCGTAAACATGGAGAAGAGATGAATATAATACCAGTCTGAAGGTCTCACTAGAATAACTTAATTGCAATTCTTAGTCAGGTTTTGCTGCAAAAAATACTTGTCTACAATACTTCGAAGAATGTTCTCTTTGTGTAGCTTTTGGATATTGCATGCAAACCAACAAATTTTATACTTGCTCAGTTGAAGGTAAATTGTAATGTAGAAGAGAAGGATGATCAGTAATATGGGGACCTCTCAGTTACTGCAATGTTAGAGTGTAATATTAGCAAACGCCACAAATTCTCTTCTTCTTGCATTCTGAGATTGATTGATGTGGGGAGAGCAGCACAGAGTGAGTTAATGACTTGTTTCCTTTCTTACTAGACCAATTAAAATTTTTTATTGTGCACTTTGACAAGAATTCTTCGTTGAGAGGGAAAAAGAATGATTAACCAACTGTTAATCATCCAACCTTTAGTTGTTTTAGCGCAACTAATTAAGTTACTTCGTTATGACCAAATGATCATTGGGTTCAGGAGTGGAGACGGCTCCTCCATGGAAGTGGGAGAAGGCCATATAAGCATGTGCCTAACATCTATTATACTTATTAATCCAGGAGTGATCCTAGAGTAAGGTTCTCTATTGTATGACTGAAGTCATCATAACTCAATAGGAGTGCCCTTGAAAAAAAGTCTCACTCAGGTGCATATCTAAATCTTCTTTGAGAGGGTATCTAAAAGCTTTTTGGTGTCATATGCCTTCACATGTCATGAATTTGTACTTTACATGGATATATTATTTACGTAATGACATCTTCTTCAACTTCAATTGCCTATGCTTTCTTAAAATAAAGTCCAATTGCCTGTGTTCACAAAAATTCTAATTATAACTGAATTCAGATTCTTCCCAAATAACTGACCTCTGAAATGAGGGCATGATGAGCTCCCATTAAATTAGAAGTAATATATTTACTTATAATTTGGAATGTTCCATAAAAAAAGTTATAACTTGGAATGGATGTAAGGTTTGACATGCACAATTGCAAAGCAAATGTGCACAGTGCACTATAAAGAATTCAATGTTATGTTTCTTTTCTTTTAAGCCGTCGTTAATTTGCATCTAGTTCACAAGGATGAAAATTTTCCACTTGTATATCAAATAAAAATAATGAAATTAAGGTAGTCGGCTGGTGCTAAAACCTAAAGGTATAGGGTTATCACCTTCTAGACAAAAGAATGATTTGATTTTCTTATTCTCTTCATAAACCATATTTTGGGAAGGAAAAGTTCTGCTACCTGGTCATTATAATATTTTGGTCATATATGTTATGGGCCTTCCAAAGTTGAGCAATTTGATGTGCTTCTATATTTTGTTTTATAAGATTTTACCTCTTTTAAAAGTTTAACTATGAAAAAATGTTGAAATCACTTGTTGGATGTGGCAGGTAAGAGGACTATATAAAGGTGCTTCATCATCCTTTCTTGGAACAGCTCTCGAAAGTTCCATTGCGTTCGGTACTTATTCTTGGACAAAGCAACTATTGCAGGTTCAAGAAGTTAGCTGGTTTATTTCTCTTATGTTGATACTGCACTAATCCATCAACAATTGTATTTCATGGGTTTTTTCTTTGAACTTTGGTTTATAGTCTTTCTTGTTTTGTGTATTTTTCACAGGGAGAAACTCAGAGCGATAGACCGCAATTTCATATAATTATTCCTTCAGCAGCATATGTTGGTGCAATAATCAGTTTCATTCTGTGTCCTACTGAGTCTGTGAAGGTCTGTAATTAAACTCACAACTGTCTTCTTTCTATCCTTGCAGCTTCTTCCTTAAAGTCCTTTTGACATGTGAATATGTAATGACAAGTCCTTTCCAGTGTAGAATGCAAGTCCAGGGGAAGGAAGGATCAACATTTGTTCGATATACTGGTCCCTTGGATTGTGTTCGTAAAACCATGGAGAGTGAAGGGGTGAGTTTTTCTTTTAATAGCATCATCAATCAGTGAATTCCATTTGGGTCCATCGCTGGTTGACACTATGATTTCTCAGTTTAAAGGTATTTTCCGTGGTGGTCTGTCAACTTTATTGAGAGAATCAATCGGAAATGCAGTGTTTTTTAGCACTTATGAGACTTGTCGCTATTACATCCATAAAAAAATGGATCTTTCTCCAAGTGTTGATAATTCCAAGTCAAATCTTTTAACCGAAACAGGGATCGGAATCATTACTGGTGGACTTTCTGGGACTGCAGTAAGTACAAAAATATGATATCTGGCAGACTATTAGGAAGAAATAACCGATATTACTCTGATCTAACAATTTGATTCTTCATTGACAGTTTTGGTTAGCTGTTCTGCCATTTGATGTTGCGAAGACTGTAATTCAGACTGCACCTGATTCGTCGATTAATAGAAACCCTTTGAAAACATTAGCCTCTGTGAGTCTTCTGTATCTTCTGCCTCCACATATTTTTTCTTATTATTTGCATATATTGTTTATGGTGCTTTACTTTTTCAGATTTACAAAAGAGTGGGGTTAAGTGGATGTTATGCTGGCCTTGGACCAACTTTGGCAAGAGGCTTTCCTGCTAATGCTGCTGCAGTTGTGGCATGGGAGTTTACTGCGAAGTCTTTAGGTATTCAAAGAAGCTAATACAAGGTTGAACTTTTGGATGCCCTGGAACAACTTTTTGGACATTGCAAGCTTTCACCATGATGTGTTCCGTCCATTCATTCATCCCTTGCTCATTTTACAATTATATTTTTCATTTCATATCATTAACCTTTTTACCAATTCTGAAGCTTTGATACCTCTCTTTTTGGCTTCTTGAATTTTTTTTCCAGAAAATTCAGGAAGGCCTGGTAACTACTTCATGAACTTGTTGATTCATGTGAAATAATGTTCACAAGAGGGGACAAACTGAAATGAACTCAATTCCGGTTTTTATGGTTACAGTCATATCATATACTTCACATTTTATATCATATTATGAGAGATACATGGGTATCCAACATTTTACTCTGTTGTTGAAAAGCAATAACTAAATCCATGATCATCTGTGGTTGGATGGCTTATCCAAACAGTCGAACTACGTCCAATACGAGCAGAGTCGACAAGCAAAAAGAGAGCTGGAAAAGAAATCACAAGTGTTGACACTATCACTTTCTTGATTTCTTCACTGATGATAAATAAAAGACTTTTTGTTCCCTCACCTGACCAACATAATCATCCTGATTGGTTGATCTATTCTTCTGTCTTGCCGCGAACACTTTCACATAAGTAAACATTTGATTTTTTTTTTTTCTTTTCTGCAACTAAGCTTTCTCCAACCATGCAGGAATGACAATGATTTCATGCAAGTACTTGGATGCTAACTTAGAATAGCGACGTCTACATGCAAGACAGCTTCAACATATTTTGTAACGAGGGGATGGTAAAAAGAAAACAGATGAGGAGATGGAGACCTCTCTTATAATTAGAAACAAATAATAAATCTACACAAAACGAAGTTACGCCCTCAAAAGTTATGGAAAAAAGAAACAAAGAAATAAAAAGAAAACACCTTCAGCAAACGTAGTGACAATACTATTTAGCTACTCGTCAATTAGATGATCATGCGACCCAGCAACACAGGCCAAGAGACTTAAATATCGGCTTAGCGACGGTGGTGGATGTTCCTCGTCTCGTTACTGTAAAGCCTGTAAACACCCCCCAAGCACATGCATCAGTAAGTTGATTCTCTTGTGATATTTCAGATGTAATATGTTTCATATGCGTACCAGTCGTAGACTGTGGGTGAGTTGGGCTGAGGCTTGTCGAACATGTCGCCGCCGATGGACTTGGTGGCGATGTTGCTTCCGGGGTTGAACACGCTGCGCCAGACGTCTCCCCGCGGCGTAGTGGCAGGGCCGGTTTGCGTCAATGGTGTTACTGGAGTCGCCGGCGATGCCGGCATTGATCCCAGAAGCTTGCTGCCGCTGCTCTCTCCTTCCCAATCTGCATAATGTCCAGAAAAAAAAATCAATGAGAACAAGGAAGAGACTTTGGAGCAAGGCATAATTCGCGTATGCTGATAGGCAATTAAGGACCGGCGGAGGCCGAGGGCTGCGTGGAGATCTTCCTAAGCTTTCCGAGGCCCCTGTCAGGACGAGGCCCTGCGAACACATCGTCCCATATCTTCTCAAGAAGAACCATCTCTTATAGCTTACAAATTCCTTTATTCTTTCTAATTCAATATGTGTTCTCGTTGGATGACCTATTTATATAACAACGACGTAGCTGCGAGGTTCACAGCATGGCTCGAATTATTTGTTAAATGCAGTGATACGGAAGGTGGCTAGAAACAAAGGTCATGCATGCATTAAACGGGTTGTCCGATTCCTGTGCAGAGATTGAGGGAAATCTACTGACCGAGAAGAATGGCGAGTTAGAGAGAGAGAGAGAGAGAGAGAGAGAGAGAGAGAGAGAGAGACCATGAATGGTTTGGGAAATCCCGGTGCATTGTAGTGGACAGACCGATTGTG
The DNA here is from genome assembly GCA_001647135.1 of Pontederia paniculata. NCBI lineage: Eukaryota > Viridiplantae > Streptophyta > Magnoliopsida > Commelinales > Pontederiaceae > Pontederia > Pontederia paniculata. The sequence continues at coordinate 20,475 of LTAE01007563.1, forward strand.
GCCTTGGGTTGCGTTGAGACAATTATATATGTCAATTATGTTACCATACTATCTTTCAAATTTATAACTGAATTAAGTTAATTTTTCTTATGTAACTTATTCTCTTAAGTAACGACACTTTCTCTTAAAAAAAATTGAACACTGTTTATTTATACAGAAAATATCTGTATAAGTGCGTTACATATTTTTTTTCTCTTTTTGTTATTCAGCACCATTTTAATTATAAAAAAATATCACTCATTTGATTATTTTTAAAATATTTTCCTTATGACAAAGGAGTAAGAGTAAAACTGATACTTCAAAATTATTAAGAAAATAACTTAATCAAATTTTGTATGCAATTTAATGAGAGGATTGAGTATCAAACCGGGATTAGTTCATGAAATAAAATTTGTATGTTTATATATAATTCAAAATTAGATGATGAAAAAAAGTATAGTTTAGAGGATGTTACAAAAAACTCTAATTACTTTAAGATAAGTTAAAGTTATATTTGATCTTTAAGGTCTATAAATAATGCTGATTGTTATTATTTTTTTAATAATATATGATTTTGGGTAAACACTTGTGCGCTATGTGGAACTTCATCAACTTGCTCTTCGTGAATTTTCCTTGTTAATAACTAAGTTATATTGTATTAAATCTAATAATTTAAATATAAATTGCTTATTACCATATATATATATATATATGTGTGTTATTTCGGCTCTTCTTCACTTTATAGGTATCATATCAATAAGGAGCGGAGTCAAAAAAATTTCAGTGAATTCACAATTAAAACATAAAAAGATATAATTTAATATTCAAATAAAAATATTTATTTAATTAATTTTGACGAGATTTCATTTTTTCAAACCTATCAATATTTACATAATTTTTTATAGTACAAAATATGTCTTTCTCGATATATGCCATTAAAAATTTATTCATCCATTGATCTCCCATTCAATTTTTTTATTTTGGTCTTCACAATATTCATTGTTGAAAAGGCCCTCTTAATGGTTGTAGTTGCGACATGTAGAATCAAATATAACTTCATAAGCAATATACCAATGAATATATGATATATTTTTTCGTTTTCACCAATTTTTTAGAAAGATCGCCAAGGCTTTGTAAATTTTGAAAATGACCATATGAACGTACGTCAATAACATATATGTCAAGTTGATGTCTTAGTATTAATATATCAACTTTTTGAAAAATTATTTGAATAAAGCTTCCCCAACTTTATTAATTTATCAATATCAAAAGCTTGAAACAATTCAATAAGATTAAAACGAGCCACACAAGGAAGCAACTTCATATTTATTTCATTAAAACGATCATTGAGCTCTTGAAGCAATATATCAATAACCATCACAAATAATTCAACTCGATAATGATGTATATTTGTGATCTCTCGGGCTTTGTGTTTTGATTTTCCTTGAATAATTAATATATCATTTAGGTTGGCCATTGGAATGTCGTGCTTCTCACAAAAGATAAAACCATTTTTCATTTTTCATCTCTTTTTTGTTGTAATTATTCTTTGCAATTTTTAACAAGTGATATAACATTCATAATATCTCGATCCTTCTTCTATAAAGATAATGACAAGACATTTATAATTCTTAGTATGGATAACAACACTTGAGAGTTAATAACAAAGTCAAATGATTACAAATATTTTAGAAGAAAATGTGCTTAAGATCTTTTCTCGAATTGAATCCTTACATCTTTGATAAATTCTAATAGTTCAAGCACAATTGAAAACATACACTCCAAATTTACAAGCATACTATAATGTAATCCCTATCTTGTATCGATGGTTCTTTTTAAACTAGTTTCTTGATTTAATCCTTGACCATTTTTTAATTCACCTATTTTTAAGGCTCCTGCTACTTGAACAACTTTATATCTCCTCATTTATCATGTCACTTAATAGATGCTTCCACAAAATTAGTAAGCATAGTGACCCAATTTAAAAAGACCAACAACATCAACATGATTTTTTTGCAACAACAAGGGTCAACTGAAGTTGATGGGCAAAATAATGAATATAATGTGCTGATTCATTTTCTTTTAAGATCAAAATTTTCAAACCATTGAATTCACCTCGCATATTACTTGCTTCATCATAACCTTGACCTCTTATTTATGATAAATTTAATTTATGTTGAGAAAGTAATTAATCAATTGCTTTCTTGAGGAATGAAGCACATGCATATTTTTGACATGAACAAGGCTAAGAAATTATTCTTTTATTATGCCTTGTTAATCTACAAAACATAAAGCAACTGTCATTTGTTCCTTTTTTGATACATCATGAGATTCATCAACTAAAATCCCAAATAAATCATCTTTAAGATCATCAAGTATAATTTTAGTTTTTTCTTGTGCAACAAAATTCACAAGGTCCTTTTGAATATCATATGAAACCATTTGTTGATTTTTTGGGGCATTTTTCAATACAACTTTTGTAACAACCCAACCAAACACGGGCTGTGTCCGAGCGGACGCGGGCCTTGCTGGACAAAATGGACTGGGTCCGTCTGGACACGGGCCGTGTTGCATGACGTGGCGAAGTCCACTCATAATGGAGTTAGAGTTAATCACATTTAAAATTCCTAAACTCTAATTGACCTCTATATAAACCCCCCATACGAAATTAATTTCCCCCAATCCTTATTATTCTCCTACCCATCCGCTAGGTGACATATTTCTCCCCTCTTTTCTCTTCTCTCTTTTCTCTTCCTTGGACTTCTTTTGTCTTCATCCTCGAGATCTGTACCCGGAGGATTGGACACAGAAGACAACACTACAAGAAGACAACACAAAAATGACAACATCGATCGAGGCGCAAATATAAGATAATCCTCTAAAGAAAGGTATGTAATTAGGATCATAACTAGTGTTCTCAATATGCAATTTAAGGATAATTTGCTCATATTTAAATCATGTTTATTATGGATTTATCAAATTTATGATCGCTCCTCTCGGTGCTTCGATATGGAATTTATTAATGAATATAGTACGACTGAATATGCGAACACGGACCGTGTCCCTTCACAACACGGTCCGGTCCGGTGACTCAGGTCGCGTCACCTTGACGTTGGTCGTTTCCTAGGGCGCCTTAAATCTAGAACAGATCGTGTCGTCGGGGAAAACGAATTTTGTTCCACTGAACACAATCCACGTCCGACGAACTCAGGCCACATCTTCTATGACATCGATTGTTTCCCTCACCGCGTTGGTTTCTGACGCAGGTCGTGTCCCTCCTAATGACTAGTATATTAATTGATGTAAAACCCTAACCCTAAAATGGCCACGCCGCTTGATAATATGGGTCGTGCCACCTGGCAACACAAGACGTGTCACCCGGCAACACGGGTCGTGTCACCATATGACACCGACTTTGTTCGTCCACCAGAAATGAATAAAAGAGTTATTTTACATCCCTATTTTTCTTGATTTATTGTACTTATTGATTGAAGATTATTTGATGAACGATGTAGGTTTAGGTGTCTCTAACCGATAACTTAGCTAAATTTATGATAGGGTAAAATCTGCTAATGACTGTGATTGAATTTTCGCTTGAAGAGGATGACTCCCGACTATTGTTATTGAATTGCATTCCTATGGCCTTGCTAGCCATATTGCCGTCGGGACAATCTGAATCTTCTTTGCATTGATGAAGCTCACATTGATTGTTTCATCTAAGGCAAGATAAATAGAGAATGATAAATTGACAATGGCTTGAGTATATTGAAAGGAAAGATATAGGCTTCACCAGAGGAGGTGTAAATTGCTATTCTTGTCATCCATTGGATATTGATATTGGAAGATAAAGCAAAAGACTAAAAATAAAGAATAATCCTATTGATATATTGTAAATTGTCAAAATTTATTGTCAATTAATGTTTCTTTTACATATTGATTATCTTATTTATGATCTTTACATATCGGGTGACACAATTCATGGGTTCTCCCCCTTGTGAATTAAATTTTACAAGCAGTACAATTGCTTATTAGATGTCGATGTCAATGATAGTTATGCAGCTTATGATCGTCTGCTCTGCACATGCATAGGATCCTAATTTAGTTTGAGTTTTATGGAATTGAACTTTGATTAATAGTATTTTTCTTTGATGTTAGCTTCCTATTGGAATTGATGTAATGGATATTTAGGCTTATGTATTGGTAGAGAACCTTTTAGTATTAAAAGTGTTGGTTTTAAATGATATGGGCTAGCCTGTTGGTCAAAGTAAAGCAAAAGAAAGTAATCTCGTAGCATCGCTGAGGTCATATTTTGCCAAGTGGCGAGGTGTGATTTTCGGGAGTGTTACAGTTAGGTATCAGAGCCTAATGAGGGGCACTTCTTAGTTGTCCCTAGATAGATAGAGTTCCATGTGCAAGCATCACGAGCCATCATCACGCCATTAGGTATGGGTTAAGTAATAATATATCTATTGTTCCTAAATGAAAAATTGTATGCTTGTACATGCCTCCACGTCGTTATGCGATTAGGCGAGCTAACCCTCCTCCTCCGGAGCACTCAGCCTCGAATAACACAGAGGATATTCCCATACCTTCGCCCAAAGATCACAATGAATTCCTGAATATCCTGATGAGGGCAGCTCGAAGGGAGCATCAATGTGAGGAATCAAAGGACACCATTGAAAGGTTCCTCAAGCAACAACCTCTTGAATTTAAGGGAACTAAAGATTTTAGGAAAGCTGAAATATAGATAGAGAAGATGGAAGAAGTGTTTGAAGAGATGTAGTGTACTGCGGAGAGAAAGGTGACCTTCTCCATCTCGACTCATGTGCGACGCCAAGGACTAGTGCAAGGACACCAAGGGTACAAAGTTTGCAACTCAAGATAGTGTCTCGTGGAAAGAATTCAAGGAATATTTTGAAGCCTGCTACCTACCACACTATCAAAAGGACAGGATGCAAGAGCAGCTCCTGCAACTCAAGCAAGCTAACAGGACGGTGGAACAATACTTGGTAAAATTCTTGAGGCTTGAGAAATACTGCACCCTAGAAAAGAATGAGAAATCAAGGACTAAGAGATTCGTCAACAGATTGCATCATGGGGTGAGAGCCAAAGTCATAGGTGTCAATTGGATGACCCTACAAGAAGCCTCAAAGCTTGCAACAAAGTTAGAGTGGGAGCACGAGCAATATATGAAGACTCAGAAGGAGAAGGCAGTGCTTCGCCAACCAAGTTGGGATAGGGCTACAATAGATGATAGGAGACAAGATAGGGCCCCTGATCGGAGAGAGCATTGTAGGGAACAACACACCTTACGAACACCGTAACACCCAACCCCAGCCACCACGACAACAAGAACTCAGACAATGTCAATATTGCCGGAGGTTCCAATTCGGAGAGTGTCGCCGCAAGTCTAGAGCATGCCTCAACTGTGGAAAGTATGGACACTTTGTAAAAGACTACCAAGAGCTGCGTAGAGATAATAGAGATGCACAAGGAACAAAAGGCCAATCATGATTGGTGCAAGGTTGAGTATACAACATGATGGCTGAACCCGAACCCGTACCCGAGCCACATATTTATGATTCCCTAGGTACGATAGCCACACTTCATTCATTCTACGTTATAGAAAATGACATTATTCCTAAGAAGGTTATCCATAAAGAGAATTGAAATTAAATTAATAGATGTTAGTGACAGATTCGAGGATGAATCTAATTTTAAGGAGATTATGATTTAATGACCCAACCAAACATGGGTCATGTCCCGAGCGGACACGGGATGTAACGGACCAAGTCTGTCTGACACGGGTCGTGTTGCGTGACGTGACGAAGTCCACTCGTAATGGAGTTAGAGTTAATTACATTTAAAATTCTTAAACCCTAATTGACCTCTATATAAACCCCTCATACGAAATCAATTTCCCCCAACCCTCATTATTCTCCTACCGAGCCGCCAGGTGACATCTTTACCTCTTTACCTTATCTCCTTGGCTATAATAACAATAGCTTTGTCAATATTTGTAATAATGTCATTATCAATATCAATTGCATGAACATCAATTGCAATGTTGTGCAAAGCCCATTATTCTTTGTTCAATAGGTTCAAGCTCAATTCAATCTTTATTTAGGACTCTTTATTTCTTTGATCAATATTTTCTCAATTATAACAATCAATTGTGAATCTTTACCAATCATGAAGGTGATTGGCTTTTCCCGCCATGCCATTAAGGCTAGCTAGTTCTAAAGAAAATCTTTATTCAATAGTGACAATTATTTCCGAAGGAACCCAATAGAACCAGGAGAAATCAACCATACTCCAAAAGGATTGATGGTTGTTTCTCAAGGAACCCATTTAACAATTGAACAAAGAGAAATCAGTCATACTCCTCAAAGAGATTCATGGGTGTTTCTCAAGTAATCCAATTGAACCAGTAGGACAGTTGTCCCTAAAGGAACCGAATTCCCCCACAGCAATGGGCCAATTCATCGGGAACCAAATCATACAATTCATGGCTCAATTCAATCACATGCAATATTCATCTTTAAATCCTATTATCATGGAAATCGAGGTTTTATACTACACGCATCAATCAATACTAAAAATACAATAAGATAAAATGAGAACAATTCAACCTGGCCTCAAAAACACGGCCCGCGTCCTATCGGACATGGTCCGTTTCCTTCAAGACATGATTAGTGTAAACATGGACATAGTCCGTTCTCTGTGAAGTTCATCAATTACCTTTCACAGTCGTGACATGACCCATGGTGACAACGGGAACGATCCGTGCCTTGTGCGAGGTTTGGGATCGAGGCGATCCAACCCATGTTCAACTTAACTCCAATGACATGGCCGGCGCTCAAGCGCAACATGACCCGAATCATGCATGGTGTAGATGTTATCAAAGAACATGACCCATTATAGGGCGCGTTTGTCTCCACCACAACATTGTTGGTTAGGGGGCAACACGGTCCATGTCCTATGAATAGCACGACCGTTCTTACCTGCGAATGCAGTCCCCGTTCATTAGTTGGTGGTGCGTCGATTGCTATAAATTCATTAGCAATTAAATAATAATAATACATTGTCATATACATATGAAGATCCTTAAGGTTGATCCTCCTAGTTACATACGTTGGTTAGTTAAAGGCCTAAACCAAATGGCTCATACTAAAGGTCCACAATACTATAGACCAATGACCATGGGCAAGAGTATCCTTCTTCTTCCTCAATTTGCATGTCTTCCCTTCCTTTAGTTCTTCGAGAGAGAGAGAGAGAGAGAGAGAGAGAGAGAGAGAGAGAGAGAGAGAGAGAGATTATGAGATCCCCCTCGTCTATCCCTCTATTTATAGGGGTTTGTTAGGTATAATTCTAATCAAAGTTAACTAAATCTCTCCTATCTCACTTATGATTATGAGCCCTTTAAAACTAGCCTAGGTAGGATTATAATATTAAAATATTAGTATAATACTTTGACTTTGACACTAATCCTTTATCTAATCCTAATCATACTCTAGTTTATCTTTCCTTTTTATCCTTTTAATATTTTAATTAAAATTTGTTGTGTTACATAATAATTTCCTTAAAAATGAATCTGCCCTCGAATTAGACACTACCATCTATCTATCTTTAATCAATGTCCAAGTACATAATCCTATTAGTAGGATTCAGTAAGAAGTAGTTGTTTTGGCTTGTCATCTTCGATTAGCAGTACTCCTAGGAGCCACCTGCATTTACAAAAAGTAAGGAAACATTAAATAATTACTTCTCTATCGATAACTTCCTTAGGACTTTACCTATACTTTTTTCTTTTATGGAACTGTGATTGTCATGATTCTTGCATATGGACTCAATTCATTTAGAGACAACTAAGAAGCGTCTCGCGTTAGAATCTGATACCATACTGTAACGCTCCCAAATTCACACCCCGCCACATGGCAAAATATAGACTTGGAGACACGACGACAATACTATTTTAACTTGACTTTGACCAAAAGACTAGCCAACAATATGCGAAAGCAATAACATTAAAATAAAACTCAATAAAGATAGTCTAGCAACATAACTCACCCTTTTACATTGTTCCATAAAAGAAAAGATAAAACTAATTAAACTCTGTAAAGCCAGTTTGACTCAATCTAGTCTCCTATCATGTGCAAGCCTTCACATCACAAACACTTGCATCACCAATGTCATCACCTATTCATCATCACCTCTCTTGCCTGCAGGCTAAAAAGCAGGAGATATAATATCCCATGAGCTATGAAGCTCAATATGTAAGGGTAATACAATAAGAAAAAACATATATAAATACATGTTAAAGATCAATTAAACAATAATTCTATTTTTCCTTACGTCACCTTTTTACCTTAACGTCATGGGTATAATAACAATAGCTTTATCAATCTCTACAATAATGTCATTATCAGTATCAATTGCAATGTTGTGGAGCAAAGGTCATTATTCTTTGTTCAATAAGTTCAAGCCCAATTCAATCATTTTTTAAGACTTTTTTTTTATTATTTTGATCAATCTTTGTTCAATTATAACAATCAATGTGAACTTTTAATAATCATGATGGTGATTGACTTTTGCTTGACCATTAAGACTATCTAGGACTAAAGAAGACCGTTAGTCAAATAGTGATGATTGTTCCCGGAGGAACTCAATTGAACCAGGGGAAATCAACCATACTCCAAAAGGATTGATTTTTGTTTCTCAAGGAATCCATTTAACAATGGACCCAAGAGAAATCAGTCATACTCCTCAAAATGATTAATGGGTGTTTCTCAAGGAACCCAATTGAATTAATAAGGACTGTTGTTCCTAAAGGAACCTAATTCCCACACGGCAAAGGGCCAATTCACTGGGAACAAAATCATGCAATTCATGGAAAAATTCAATCGCATGCAATATTCATTTTTAAATCCTATTATCATGGGAATCGAGATTTTATACTACATACATCAATCAATACTTAAAATACAATAAGATAAAATGAGAAAAATTCAACCTAGCCTCGAAAACACGGCCCACATCCTATCAGACATGGTCCATTTCTTTCAGGACACAGTCATCGTTAAACATGGACACGATCCGTTCTTTGTGAAGTTCATCAATTACCTTTCGTAGTCGTGACACGACCCATGTTAACAGCACGCATGGTTTGTGTCGTGTGCGCGCGGTTTTTGATCGAGGCAATCCAACACGCGTTTAACTTATCTCTAGTGATGCGGCTCACGCTCAAGTGCAACACGACATAATCATGCATGGTGTTGACGTATAATCGAACACGTCCCATTATAAGGCATGTCCGTCTCCATCGTGACATTGTTGGGGCACACAACCCACGTTAGGGGGCAGCACGGTCCATGTCCTGTCTTCGATGTGGTTGCGACGCGGTGGTGTCGTCTTCATGTGGTAGGCAAACACGGCCTGCGTTAGGTCGTTATGCAGTCCGTTTCGTGCTCTAGTTGAATTCATCGTAAGGAACACGACCAATGTCCAAGGGCGGCGCAGTCATTTTGGCGCTCCGATATGTTGTCGTGAACATGACCGGTGCTTTGAATAGCACGACCATTCTTACCTACGAATGTGGTTTGTTTCCTACCGGATGTGGTCTGCGTTCGTTAGTTGTTTGTGTGTCGATTGCTGTAACTTCATTAACAATTAAACAATATAAATACTTTGTCAAATACATATGAAGATCCCTAGGGTTGATCCTCCCAGTTACATACGTTGGTTAGTTAATCATTCTTCTTCCTCAATTTGCATGTCTTCCCCATTCCTTTAGTTATTTAGGGGAGAGAGAGAGAGAGAGAGAGAGAGAGAGAGAGAGAGAGAGA
>LTAE01007564.1:11441-22496 GCA_001647135.1 Pontederia paniculata
CTCTCTCTCTCTCTCTCTCTCTCTCTCTCTCTCTCTCTCTCTCAAACTAAAATAATGACTACAGGCAATCATCAAAACAAAGAACTGGTCATTTAGCTCTTGATAATAATAGTTTAAAACATACTTCACTTGACAAAATATACAAGTCACTCAATTCCTTAATCATGCCTCATTAGTTTTCCCTTTTTTGACAACCTACTGTTCTGGCTTATTTCTGCACTAAGACAAGTGCCACACGTTTGTTCAGGGTCAACAATCATATTTCCAACATTATTTGTGCAAACTTTAGTCATTGATCATCCAATCCCTTTGCAATTTTGATTTAGAGGTCCCCAAATCCATCTTTGAGAGAACCATACCAACTTTAATTATTGTAAAAAAAATCTTAATGACAAAGATTGTTTACTTGTTTAGATAGATAGATAGAGAGAGAGAGAGAGAGAGAGAGAGAGAGAGAGAGAGAGAGAGAGAGAGAGAGGAAAAAGGGAATTGATGCAACCTTTTGGAGAAGAAAGGGTTAATGTGTAGCATAATAAAAAGGTAGGTAGAAATAGTTCATGCAAATCTCCTACTTGGACACTGAGGTCCGAGGAGGAATCTGGTAAGATGTGGGTGCATGGCTGGCCATTTTTTGGAGATGCAAAGAGCCACAAATAGACACATTTGCTGTCGCACACAACAGAGCTCAACTGACTCTTTTTATATTTGATAAATCTTCAAGAGGAATGTTAGGTCCCATGACTCATATTATTATTTTCTTTCTAGCAATTGATTAGAACTGTCATCAAAAGATTGAATGACCCATGATTTTTTCTCTTTTTTTTATACCACAGTATTCGAGACTATTAACACTTGACTAATATATGTCACTCCGAATTAAATATTTGATTATGGTGGATGAGACTCACATCGACGATGACTTGAACTCGAGATCTTCTTAAACGAGCAAGAAATTATTACTACTCCACTGCAAGCTCCAATTATAATAAAGTTTTTCTTTTCAGTTATTAGGATATGTCCGCTAATGTAAATTCAGACAATTATAAATAAATGAAGCTTATACTCCATCTGTTTTTTTATGAAAATAAATTTATAAAAAGAATAAATTTTTAGGAGAGCGATTTTTTCAAAAATGATTTATTTTTATGCATTTGATAAATAATTATTAAATATGAAGAAAAATGATGTTGAAAATCAATTAAGAATTTTATGACGTAAATAAAAAGTGCACTTCATCTTTAGAAATTTGGCTTACTTTTCTGATCAGCAGAAAAAATTTTTTTCGGTTGTCCAATCTTTTTCATCTTACCAAATAGTGAAAAGTGAGAAAAAAATATTTTTTTTTTCAATACTTTCATTAAAATAAACAAAGCCTTAAATGTGGGTCATAACTGTGCAGTGATTAATTTAAAGTTGAGATGACATGCTCTAATTCATCATTTTTATTATTAATGTAATCCCACTGTCCCATAATTTAAAAGAACTTTCTTTTATGTCATTTTGTTTTGATATTTGTTGAATCAGTATGACATCCTCATGTTGTATAGTTTTGTATTTTGGTCTTTATGTGTTGACAAATAAGTTTAACATGATTTCTTCTAATGCTCTATTGAGCCTAATCTGATTCAAGAAAACACTACTTTTTTATGCATATATCTATATATTAAATTTATTTATGCCAGAAAATAATTAGAGTCCTGTATCACTTATTTCATATAATTTATATTTAAAGTTTTTCTTATTCGGTGCTTCGCATATATATTTGTGATACCTAAATATAATTTGTGATTGTTATTTGTTTTAATTATTACATATTCAATGTCCACCAGTACAATCACATGTTAGATAATAGTTAATAATGAATCATGGAAGTTTCCATTATTGGAATACATGATTAGTTCATGTGCTACAATTTTGATTTTTCTCTACGACGTAAGAATCGATAGTTATCAAGTTATCATGACTCTTGATCTGTACACTTGCAAGCTGATTTTTTTTATTTGTATTCCTCCCTCCATCAAGTTTCTTTTCATACTTCCCATGATGAATTGAGTGAAATTTACATCAACATAATGCAAATATTGATTTATATTGTATTTTTTTCATTATGAGTTAGTGTATATCTCAATTTTTAATGAAATTGAGTTCTTAAATTATCATCGTATTTGCATGCATAAATAAGGACTTATAAATATAAACTTACATAATAGATCTATATATAAATATAAAAAGATAAATTATACTGTAATTTAAAATGCTGTACTTAAATTTTACCACGTGTATATATATGGAACTAAAACATAGTGCATAAATAATTAATTATCGAAGATGTTTTCTTCTTTTTGGTGGAAGAAAAAATGTACTTTAATTTACTAAAATGGATAAGCCTTTTGAGCGTGGAGCAACGATTTTAAGTTTTTTTTCCTAATACGGCAATCAATTTTTGGGAACTGTGCTCACGTTTCTTTTATAATTTGGAACGAAAAAAAATGGCCGAATTAACGTGTTGACATGTGGATTAATGATTTTATTATCCAAAAATTTACTACTCTTTAAAATTATCATTAAACTTTCATCAGTATCAATAAAGTTAATTATGTCAATCCACATAATCCTTTTTATCCCAATTTGCACGGTAAATATTATTTTGTGAATATATATATATATATATATATACACACTGATGATAAAAGTAACATGATACTGATACACCATACACGAGCTACTTATTGGAATAAGTCAATTTATCAATATATATCAAAACTATGAAACCAAGATAAGCCATCAAGGAGTGTAACAAAATTAGATAACAAGTCTGAATAATTTAGAAAAATCTTAACAATATTATTTCACAGTGTAATATTTGTTATAACTTGTTATATATATTATTTATCATATACGTAATATTTTTCTAAAAATATATATAGATAAAGAATTATCTCTTATAACTTCATAAACTTCAACAACTAATCTCTAGTTTATTTATTTTCCAATAATAACATTTCATAAAAGTCGATAGAACCACCAACCGTGTTATATTATCACGTTGACTCCAAGCTTTAACACGCTATTAGTGGCTTCCTTGTGGCCCAAAAAAATTAAAATAAAAACCTTGTTATTATTTGTTAACCACATGAGTTGTCCCTATCAATTTTGAGCTCTATTTAAAATATCACAAAATTGAGGGGTTCTTTTTGTAAAAAAAGAGAACAAAAATAAAAAAAAAACAATTAAATTAAAGGTATATAAAATAAATTCCCAATCGTATTGGTAGTGGCACGGAAGCTGAGATGGAAAAAAGTTGAGGGGTCTCTGCGGCACCTTCTCCTCTTCCCCTCCCAACAAATCGAACAGCGCCGCCCTCGTCGTCTCCGGCGATCGGAATTCGCCTTCGACGGAACCCCCGAAAGGTAGAGACTTTCCCCCTGCCGATGCGTTGTTGTTAGGGTTTCGATTCCGTCGGCGGATGCCGCTTCGGGCGCCCTTTCGATTGATTCCCTCGTGGTTGGAAAGCCCCTTTAGAGTTTGTGGCCTTCAGATAAGAATCTCGAAAGTTCATCTCCATTCTTTGCTTCTTCTTCTTCGTCTTTTTGAGGTTTTCTCCTTCTCTGTCAGATTAAGCTGTTGCTTGTGAAGCTTTCCGTATGGCGTCCGTGAGACGGGCGTATAAAAATCCCTTTTTTTGATTCGTATTCTGTTGTATTTTGGGTCGACGGGGTGTGTGAAAACGTAATCTTGATTTGCTCTGGTTCTGTGCTAGAAGTTGGGCATGCTTACATATGGAGCTTTTGGCTGCTCTTTATCCGAAGGAGTGGAAATTGTGGTGGTTCTGTTTGCTTTAGTTTTCGTAGATCTATTTAGGATATCAGTACGATTGAAAAATAAATAGTCTTGCCTTTGGTTCTGTTGCGAGGTAACAATATGATTCTGCACGTCTAATTATTTGTTTTTTTTTATATTTTGCAATTCGATTAGTACAAAGTCCATAGCTCTCTTAGCTGTGTGAAGGGACGGTCAGAGCTTATTTAATTTAGTTAAACCACTGGGTATTGGGATAATTAACATATAAGGCGCAGAAATAAGAGATACATACTGCAAAATTGTTTCTTTCTGCATTTCATGTGATCTTGTAGGTATTGGCTGATAATCCTTTCTGGAACGGATTGACTTTGTGGACTAGTGGCTTCTCTTGACCATTAGCATGCTTAATTTTGTTAAACTTGGTGCTTGTTCCTATAGTTTATTGTCGCCTTTTTCTGGTAATATTTGATTTCCTTATTGTAGGTGGAGTCTTAGGCATTTTACACTCCCTGAGTTTTCTTTTTGTTGTTTATTTATTTCTTTTTTGTTTGTTTGTTCTTGATCTATGCAATTTCGAACTTATATTGTAATCTTGAATATTATGAAGTGAAACTATGTTGCAAGATGATAAAAAAAAATTCTGTCATTGCTAGACATTAAGATTTGGAATTATGTGCTAAAGTTGGCCTAAATGTAATACTGTGAGTCATGCATAAAAGAACTTGTTAGGTCTAATGCATCTAGTCCTTTAGTTTCTTAATTGAGTTCTCCCAATTTTTGGCACAATACACTTCTATATATACTGTAATTCTTATCATGTAACAAGGATTTTGAATACTTCATAATTCTTCTGAGGTCCCTTTATTAATGACAAAAACAGACCTTTTACGTGTGTAAAAAGTGGAATTCTTTGATTAGCTCACAATACTAATTTCCATTTCATGCCTTTGTTATTTTGTAGGTTGGAATAATTTTGTCTCAGCACTTGAAGATAGTTCTCAAAATTATATCAAAATTGTAGACATCCTTCAAGAAACATTGTTCAAAGTGAAGGTCGGCCTGCCTATAATCTACACATGGATTTAAATGGAGACACACTCAACTTTATCAAAGCTAAATGTTCAGAAACTGTATAACTCTGGAGGATCTGGAGTTATGTCATCATCCGTGCCTGTTATACAAACAGCTTTGGAAGAGAAGTTCCCTAAACTGCCGGATTCCCAACAGATTTCAATGGAGAGGAAAATTATAAGCGCTCCTGTAGCATCCAATTTTTCGAATTTTACCTCCAATAGTGGTTTAATTGGGCCTTTGTATTCATCAGTTTCAGGCTTCCCATCAGATCTTCATTTCTCATCCACACCACCTCCTGAAAATTGCTCTAATGTGGCTCCGTTTTCCATTCAATCATCGAATGTTGGAATAGCTTTGCCATCAAGCCACTCATCATATACAAGAACATTTCAATCTCCGCCTAGTAATTTCCCTGGGGAGTTAACTGAAGCTAACTGGTGCCCAGATTCCATTAATGGCATTATTGATTTTTCAGATAATGTCATTGCTGAAAGCAATCCAATTGAAAACAGTGCTCTTGTGGTATCTGATGACCTCACGAAACAAAGTGATTGGTGGTCGGATATTATGAATGAAGATTGGAAGGATATTATTAACGACACAGCTGTTTCTGAATCTCAGCCAAAGGTATCTGAATAACTTTACCCTTAGGATTTTTCATTTCCATTACATTCAAGCTTAGGTTTTTGTTCTTAAGTTGCATTCAGCATACCTCTAAAAAATGTCCACTATAAGTAAGAAGACATAAATAATTGTATTTAACTAATAAAGTACAGTTTGTCCGTGGCTAGAAATTTATAAGCATTTCATCACTTAAAAATTTGTTAATATTTCTTGATCTCTGACTACCTGTTATTGATGGAATATTTTTTTTGTCAGAGTTTGATCATGGGCATCTTCACCTAGAGTCCATGCAATCTATGATTAAAAAGTTTGTACGTATTTTGTACAAAATGATTCAATGATTCACCTAAAGTACTGTTTTTGTTCATATTGCAAGGTTGATACTTGATAGTAACTTTCTGAATTCAATTAACAACATGTGCTTTGATAACAGTTACATGTTTGTTTATTATCATGTAGGCCATCTACCAGCCAGCACAATCCTCCTCTAATGTGATTGGACATCAATCCCAAGTTCATCAATCTGTTACATCTCATTCTGCTGAGCTTTGTATTGTCACTAGTCCCTCTCCTACTTCCACTACTTCTGCAGCCAAGCCACGTATGCGCTGGACTCCAGAGCTTCATGAATGCTTTGTAGAGGCTGTAAATCAGCTTGGTGGTAGTGAAAGTATGTCATCCAATGTTTCCTTCTTTTGTTATCTTATTTTGTTTTTTTATATTCACTAGTGTATTTTTCTTACCTCCAGAAGCTACTCCTAAGGGGGTTCTGAAACTCATGAAAGTGGAAGGCTTAACAATATATCATGTGAAAAGCCACTTGCAGGTGATATATTGGTTTAGTTCTGGATACTCTGGGTCTGAAAGTTCCTTTTTCTGATATTTATTAAAAGTTTCTTTCTTCTTACAGAAGTACAGAACAGCTCGATATAGGCCAGAGCAATCAGAAGGTTAGTTTCAGTTACATAAACATCAAATACTCTAATGGATTTCAATTTTTGAGTTACTGAAGCATTTTCTTCAATCACACGCTTTTACCAGATGAAGGCAATATGTTTTTGCTATTTTATAATTAATGTCACAAACACTTGTTTTACTGAACTTTTTTAGGTCTGGGTGCTCCTAGATTTTTATTTCTATATATTGTTGTATTATTTTTTCTTCTCATATGCTGTATTATCTATGTTGTTTCTGAAAACATTTCTTTGTTGTTGATGCATCAGGCTCATCGGAAAAGAAAACATCTCTTGGTGAGGAAATGCCCTCTTTAGATCTGAAAACGTGAGTTATCTAATGAGATTCCTTTGATTCATATTGCTATTTTCTGAAAATAATACTTTAATTCTCTTGGATTGTTAGCAAATATGTTTATTAAGCAACCCCTCAAAAAATATGTTTCTTAAGCAGTATGCCAAATTCATAAAGTGAACAATGTTAAAATATCAAATGTGAAATAATTTACCTTTTTATTGTATCCACATCTGTCTGTTAAATTCCCAACAGATGGTAGCTAAGGAAATCCTAATTTGTATTTATCTTCAAGATAGGGGTTTTCTTTCTTTGTCAAGGTACTTTTAGACCCGTCGAGGGATTGAGATTTGGTGTAGTACTTAAGTCTCTTTTGCTCGCTTCTTGCTAAACAGAACTGAAGTTATCATGTATAGTTGATTTTATCTTCTGATGTACTACAAACATACAAATCTCAACTCATCCTTTGTCACAACTAGATCTTGAGTTATATCCATTCCCCTCTCTCTCTATTTATCCGTGCCTTCTGCTCTTTTTTTATACACACGTCTTTCTCTTTCTCTCTATCTATCCCTGGCCACTCACTGCAACTCTACACTTCTTTTTATATACACTTTAATTCATTTTTTAATATTAATTCAGGAGCCTTGATCTTACCGAGGCATTACGACTCCAGATGGAGGTTCAAAAACGACTGCATGAACAACTCGAGGTGAGTTTTATGTTTTGCTTCTTTCTGAATATCATGGCCTATAATATTTCAATAGAGTTATTTCCGCTAACACCCCCTCAACTATAACTTTTTTCCACATCTAAACCTAAAATATAAATTTACCAAATTTAGTCCCTGAACTTATTTCGATTTGTCAATCTAGTCCTTCCGTTAGATTTCAACCAAAATTCTGTTAATTTAATTTTTTTTAATAATTATGAAATACCATTCTTACCCTTAATTCTTTATTATAATAAGAAACTTTATAAAAATAAAAAACAAAGTAAGGATAGTAATATTATTTAATAGTTAGTTTTTAATAAATTATGAAATGTCTTGATCAAGTTGCTATTTTTATTTTTAAATTTTTTTATAATATTTAAAAGAAAAGGGTAAAATTGTCATTTCGTAAATAAATAAACTTAATAGAATTTTGGATGGAATTTAATGGAAGGACTTGATTGACAAATCGATACAAGTTCAAAGACTAAAATTGGTAAATTTGTAGTTGTGTTGTATGCGGAAAAAAGTTATAATTGAGGGGTGTTAACGGAAATGACCCATTTCAATTTACATGATTGGTTTAGTGAGATTATTTTTATTCGGCTAATTTGTAAAACCATTTTTGGTGGGAAACTTGATATATATGATAGGCATGATGTTGTATTTTCATATAGTACCTTTGAGCGACAGATAGCAGTTTAAGAACCCTTAAGAGAAAAACCCTTGCAATTGAGAAACCATGCCTAAACTTGTTAAGTGTAGCACTTGATGGGAGTAATCAGAAGTGATACATGTTGAAGTTTGACAGCAAAGCTGAGCCAAAGATTAGAGAGTCAACATCATACTGTTGTAATAGTTCAGTTTTAGAAATATTTCGTAAGAAATTTTTGTTAGAAATTCTGGACATGTAATGAATTTTTACACAGTTTACCTCCCATAAAGCAACTCAGAAGAAGTCATTTTCTTTCTGAGTAGATGGCTTTGATTCAAAATGCATGTGAACATGGGCAGATCATGCTTTGAAAACGTTTCTGTTGGCTAAATACCTTTTGGTAGAAATCTTTGTCTCCTTTTTAATATAAAATAAGTCTTGGAATCACCAGATTTTGATTGCAAAAATGTAATAAAAGAGAGTTGGATGATTGCTTTGCAGCCAATTACAACATTTTGATTATACATCATGGTGCAGGTTTAAGTTTTTATAGAAATATGTGAAGTAGTGAGTCTCCCTAAAAATTTGATTACTGATAGAGCGCAATGGCGTCGTATGATCCATGTAGCCGACCCCACCTAGTGGGATAAGACTTTGTTGTTGTTGTTAATGTGAAGCAGTGGGTCTCAAAAACCACTGTCTTAATTTTATGGAAATCATGCATGTGGTTTCTTGTTCATCACATTGTGTGTCAATGCCAATTAACTGCATGTTATTAGTATGGCACCCTATAGTTTGAAGAAGATTGAGCTGAACTGCCAAAGATATTTTGTTTTTGAGGGAGAATATGGTTTGAAGATCTTAACATAAAAAGGCAATAACTTGTATCTGAACTGATTTATCTGATGCCTTATTAAATTTGACTATTAAGTCTAGCATCCATAACATCTAAAATTTTTCGTCTTTTGCATGCCTACAACGACTTCGGGTTAACTGTTAAACTATAATTTTTTCCAAGATGTTTTATTAATGATTTTTCTCCAATTATTCATGGCAAAGCATCATGATAATGTATAAATCATGAAACTGCATTGACTGTCTGATCTACACATGCTTAATCCCATTTTGTTGGGTTTGCCTAAAGAACTCAGATGTTAAAGAAACTGTTTATCAAACCTACCTTCTATTGCAGGTAGTGTCACTGAAGATACGTGCTGATAGAAGGCATTTAATTTTACCACTATACAATTGATTTGAAAGCTTGCATGATGATTGTAGACAAGCTTTCTTATACTTATGTTAACTGATGTAGAATATAAGACAATTCCTAGGGGTATCTCAGCATACATAATAATCACTACTAGTGACCTAAGAGCTGCAACACATTTCAAAGTTTTATTGAACTGGATGAGTTTTATGAGAAAGGGAGCATATCTTTTGGACATTAAATTGACTAAATTTCAGCTGTTAGAAGGATGCAGTAAAACTAATTTTGCATGATGTAAAAGCACTGAGTAATGTTCTTTGCTGCTTGTCTAGCAGCGAGCACTCTTCTTCATGCTCGCAGCATGCATGTTGATAGCAGGTGTGTCTAATTGTCTTTTGTCATTCATCCCACAGATTCAGAGAAATCTGCAATTGAGAATTGAAGAGCAAGGCAAGTACCTTCAGATGATGTTTGAGAAACAACTGAAACCCAGTGGCGAAAAGCTCCAGCTTCCTTCCAATTTAGATGAACCTTCAGCCATATCTTCTGATCTCACAAATTCTGCTTCCAAGATGGAGCTCCCGGATGAGGGTCAGGTTTTAAGAGGAAATAGTTCCGCTGGACCAAAGGCAATAGGAGGCTCCAGACAGGTGGGCAACAAGCAGAAGCTGCCTGATGATGCACCTTCCAGTGATAAGGAATCGAGTCCTCTTGGCCATTCGCATTCTCCACCACAGAAACGCACAAAAGGCTGCAACGGGGAATCATCAGCTCCGGTAGAATTGGATTAACTGGTTCGGATCTTGCTGATGACAGGATCTTGCTGATGAAAGGTTATTCTATGATTAGGAGCCACTGACTCTTCTGGCTGACATGAGAGTTAACCTGTTGTAACTTCCTTATCTAGCGTCAGTTAATAATGAAACTGCAGGGTGTAGGTAGCATATTATCTTGCACCTTTGATTGAGACATTAAGGTTTTGGAAAAGAAATTCTCAAGATGAGATGCTGTACTTTAGAGAAGCACAAATATATTGTTTAGATGGTGTCATATTTTGTGTAAGATATTTCCACTCGTAAGTACTTGGGGTTAAAAATCTGCCATATGGACAGGCGCTTGGTCCCTCATTATGTCTGAAAATAAGAAAAAGAATGTCATAAATGAGATTGTAAAAGTCACTCACAACTTTTATCATTTCTCCATGCAGAACCAAGAAACTTTAATACATCTGGATAATTCAGTATTCTTGTTTTGAGGATTAATTTAATGAGGAAAGTTTGTGGTACAAATTTCCACAAAATGATGGAAGTGAGCAAATTTGAAGAACATCTCGAGGCATTTCGGATCGTTTGTGGCCGTGTGATAAAATGTGACCACTGCATTACATGAGAATAACAAACCATGCATTACACTTTCCTTATATTTATGTTAAGCAATTAGATTTATACTTGGGATAATTTTTATTACACCGAGTTTATTTTCATATTTAATTCCGAATTACAAATCTACAACTTTTGATTCCAAAATTTGCTCATATTTGACAAAAAAATCTTACTGTTACTATCATTGTTACATTTTCTATTAAATTCAATATTAGGTTTATTAAATTATTTTTTAGCTGAGGACATCCTCTAAGAGTGAGAGATTTCGTGACATTTCTTATTAGCTGTCTTGTGTCTCTAATAAGTTGCTTACTGATTGGCATATCATATATATACATAATATATATATATA
>LTAE01007566.1:0-22493 GCA_001647135.1 Pontederia paniculata
GACTCAGGAGTGACTGAGTCAATGTGAAGTGTTCGTAGATAGTGACACTTCGGGACATGATCTCCAGTTAGACTACTCACGGATAGTGGGAGTGCTGACACAGTGACCACGCTGGTCAAGTGGGAGATTGTTGTAATGTGACCAGTCGTGATCACTGGTCACGACCGTGATGGACCGTTATGGTCATTGAGTCGATGACCGTTACAGGGTAAGAGACCATTATGGTCATGTGTAACAGTCGGTATCGATAACTATAAAAGGGCGTGGAGGGGGACGGAGGGTAGCAGACACACACCCCACGTTGAATATGAATGAAGCTATCCTTCGGATGATCCCCAATCCGAAGTTTCGGAACCATTTTCTCTCCCTCTCATTTCATCATTGGGAAATTTATAAATCAGCACCAGACAAATGTTTCTTATGATATCAGTGATCTGCTATTTAATCATCCTTTGGGCATTAATACTCATCTTATCTGGAATGAACGATTCGTCTAAACAGTTACAAGTGCATGAGCCTTTTTGTTTAGTTCATGAGCATTTGATTAGTATCGTAAATTCCAAATAATAAAATTCAGACTTATATATTCGTTACGATTTGGATATACAATTTGCAGTACAAATATTTTTTAAATTTGTTCAATACTTCAAAAGTAACTGTGACATTTGTCTATTGTATGAATAAAATCACCTTATTACGTGACAAGATGTCCTTCTCGATACGTTAATACATAATGCAGTAAAAATAATTTTAAAATAAAACTCTAATTTAATAGTCTATCCAAATAAAAAATATTTTATTACATAGTTTAATAAAAAAAGACATAACTAATAAAAATTTGACAACTTGATTCAAAATTAAATTGACAAGGAAAGACATTTATCATATGCAAGCTACTAGAAAATGAACATATGCATAATCAGCGTCATCACCTATGAGTTGTATCATCGCCTACATGATCAAAATTAAAGGAAACAAATCTCCCATGAGCGATGAAACTCAATATGTAAAGGAAATAATAAAAAAAATTATGTGTAACGATAGAATAGGAAGAATCTCATAATCAATAAAATCGCTATCCTTTACCTTTTTTTCATTTTTCTATATTTTTTTACAATATTCTATGTTTCAATTGTAAGAATCTCAATTGAATTGTAATGAGAGAGTGTTCATTCTTTCTTGTTTAATTGGTTCTTGCTCAATTCAATCCTATTACTTAGGACTCATTGCCATTTCTTCTTTTACTATATTGCCCTAAGTGGTTCAACTATTATATTCATGAAGGAACATCAATTTGAATCATGAAGGTCATTAATTTTAATCATGATATCATTAATGCTAGCTAGGGTTGAAATTTAATATTCTATAGAAATTGTTCTTGAAGGAATCTTTTAAACCATTTTTTCTTGAAGGAGCCTAATTATCCTCGAAGGAACTCAATTGTTTCACATTTGAAGTCTAATTAACCGAGAACCAAATCATACCCTCATAGAGAAATTTAATCACATACAATATTTATTTTAAACCCTAATTATCAAGGCACCTATTTCTCTTTCTAAGTTATTGCTCACACAACAATCAATCCTTCAAAGGATATGATCTAATAAAATAATTTTTCTCTATTTTCTAGAGGTGGAAACATGACTCGCGTTCGTTGCAGACACGATTCTTTTCTCAAGGCATAATCACGCGTTCATTCACTCGACATGGCCCATGTCGAAAATATACCATGACTACTGTTGCTTATAATCATGCAAAGTCTAGATTCCAGGTGACCCAACTTACGTTTACTCTGGAAATGACCAATGTTATGGCAACACGGTCAGTGTCTGATCCTTTTTGGTTCAATCTTGACGCGATCGGTTCAAGGTAACCCGACCTGTGTCTCGATTCATGTCTTAACCTATATAACAACATGGTCTGTGTCGAAGTGATGTGACCCGTTCTAGGGTTAGGGTTTTCATCGACAACCATTGTCTCGAGAAAGGGATGCGCACGGTCCACTTCACAAGAGTTTACTCCCCCATTTTTCGCTCCAACATTATTGCGGAACACAACCTACGTCAAGGTTGCACTGTCCTCGCTCCATCGAATATGGTCCATGTCAAGGGGTGACACGACCCGTGTTTTCTTACTCTACCGTGGTTTTGGGGACACTACTCGCATCTGGTAGGCGCGGTGGTTCCCATGATCGAACTCGGACCGTGTCCGACCTTCATGTATATGTTGATCCCATCTCCATCCCATGATCATAGTTGATTATAAATTAACTCCTACCATAATTACATTATCATGCAAAATCCAAAAATCACAATTGCACCTCATGAAATTCTCTACATCATCCTATACATATGATAAAACCTATAATTGATCTTCTTAATTACATACTTATTTGTGTTGAGATTTTTCTCGTTTGTTCTTCGCATTCTAACCGTTCTTGCTCATGTTCATTCGATCTTCGTGTTGTCATTGATCTCCTTCACGTTCTCCTCTGCATCTAAGGAGAGAAAATAAGAGAGACTTTGTGTGACAGCTAGGTCTTTGGATAATGAATGAGAATTATGAGGGATTTCTCTATCATTAATGGTCTATTTATAGTAGTCTCCAAGTCTAAACGACTCAAATTCCCTTATTCAATTTCTGTCTGAAATAAAACTGAGTTAAATTTTAATAATTTTGTACTCATAAACGGTTCGTGTTCGGGGTTGAACACAACGGTGTTAAGCCTATATGCAAATTGAGTGGAATAAAGCCTGTGTTCAATTGAGATACAATCCGCATTGAACTCTTATTAAATAATCCTTAATTATTATTATCGTATGTTACAATGAATATGATACAATGTTCTTTTTAGATGATCCCTTCACGGCGTTCACCAAAACAAATTCGCAATCCATGCTCGGCTGTGTTCGTATGACATTTACTCATTTTAGAGATCTTGCCGTGTGGAATATTAACGAAGATATTATCTATAACTTTCTTTCCGATGTTAATTCTAATACTCAGAAGCACTATAAAGATTTTAACTTTCTTTCAGTAGTGTTCATTCTCCGATTTTGAGTTCAGTTGGCTAATATGTTGAATTAGACTATTTTTAATGATATTTGTCAGATATTTTACCTTATATCATATCATAAAAGTATTTCGATCAGTTCAACGAATATGAGGGATCTAGAGTTCGAAATTTTAAGGTGCTGCAAGAATTAAACCAATGTATTCTACATTTCGATGGGTAAAAAACTCCAATCCCTAAAAACAACAGCTGAATAATATGTAAAATGTTAATTGTTACAATATTTTGTGGATTTTTTTTGGGTCGGACAAACTTGAGTGGGCCAATATTTCTAATTCCATGGCCCACATTTGGCGATGGACGTTCTTTGTTATTAAAAAAATAATAATCTATAATTAGGTCGCCATTGGATTTGGATCTATCATCTATTGATTTATTCGGATTGAACATTTCTTATTTCATCAAAAAATAATTATTATAAAGTATATATAATAATAAAAAATGTTCCAATTTTGAGATTAATATTTTTATTCAGGTACCTGATCATATCTGAAAATACTAGTTAGACTGTAATGAAAGGAAAAAGAACTAGTTCGACGCAGGTAGAGGCCCAAACAGGCCCACTGTTCACTAAAACAACGTATCAATCTTACAACATTGTATTGAAAAATATCCATGACTATGACAAAACAATGTTCATGATGCATTTGTTCCTTTGTGATTTATGAACAGCTGTTTATGTTTACAACGAGGAGTATATGATCAAATATTATTTTTCTGATTAATTTATTGAATTAAAAGATAACTAATTTTGTTCCTCTAAAAGACTAAAAGTATCTTTTTCAATGGTAAAACTGACAACCATCGTACCAAAAGAAAGGACAATAAAATAAATAATCTGACCGAGGACAGATTCGTTGGAAGGACTGTGTAAATTATCAAATAAAATGCTACTGAAAAATAAAAAAATCAAATAAACAAAAAAATCTCAATCCTTCTAAAACCTTTTTAAAATTTTCAGAAGGAACAATGAACTTAATTAGTTGGGAACATGACGGTAAAATTCGCCCGATCCGACCATGTCAATTAGATTGATGTCTGGAATTCAAATTGAACTATGAATCGACTTAGACGAGACGTGTAGTTGAATCACTTTGGACTGCTTAAATTTGATCAAAATTTGAACTAAGCCGGACGATTCGATCTTCGAGTGAACCGCCCTAAAATTTTATATTTGTATAGTATTTTTTTAAAATGGACAATGTTTAATATTTTAAGGAAGAAATGAGCAATTTGTAAATTATGTTTTTTTATGATAAAATTTTTATTACTAATTATTGTATTATGCTAGTGAATTTGATTTTGATATAAACTTTCAATAATATGAATTTATGACTTATAAGTTTTAAAAAATTATTATGTGACTTATGTGTTATCATATATCAATTACACTAAATAGTATCAGTCAATTCAATCGTCCAATTTATTTCATCCGACCTGATATGAGGACCGAATTTTACCATCTTGATGGGGCACGATGCAAATTCGACTTAATATTTTTAATAGATATAAGAATTAATAAAGATGTGGTTCATGAATGTGTGGCATTAAATGGAAAAATATATGAAGGAAAGAAAATCTCACGTAATACTTTTTTTTTTCCTTTCTCAAAATTGTATGGAGAAAATCTCACATTTTTTATTCGTTTTTGAAAACTATATGGGTTCAATGGATGAATGTGTTGCATTCAATAATAGATTTTCCTTTGTGATTCATTTTATTAGACAAAGGGTAAATTATCCATATACCTTCGGCCTATTATGTTCTTTTTTTTTTCTTTTTCAATAAAAAAACATTGAACAAATTTGTAAGTGGAACTAGGAAGGGTTTGCACCGTTTGTTGTAAGTGGAACTAGGAAGTGTTTGCACAGTTTGTTGTAAGTGGAAATAGGAAGTGTTTGCACAGCTTGGTTTTGCCTCATTTGTCATTATTCATAACAAATGGCGCATTTCGTCATGTCGTTATTGTTTTCTCCACTATATTTAACCCTAAAACTTCTCAAGGATTCATCCTTGAAATGTACACAGGAGAGTTGAAGGCCATGAAGAGAGTCAATTTTTTTGGAGGTTTTGCTTCTGAAACGAGAGATAATAATAATAATAATAATAATAATAATAATAATAATAATAATAATAATAATAATAATAATAATAATAATAATAATAATAATAATAGCACCGAAAAATCTCATAAATTAAGTGCACATAATACACACCACACATACCATGCCTTAAGATGCCTTCCATTTCACGTGCATCCCACGGGCTGATGACATGCCACAAATCTTTCTCACACACTCTCCTCGCTCTCTTACCTTTTTCCCTTTTATGATTAATTAAGATTCAATTTTGCAACCTTTATAATAATAATAATAATAATAATAATAATAATAATAATAATAAAGAACAATGGGCACTGTATTCTTTGCAAACAATGCTCGCACTTTCAGATAATTGTTACAAGAATAGGATTAAAGTTGAGTTAATCAGATAAAGATGTGTTTTTCTATTTGAGTGGGGGTTATTTATAAGACAGGATTGGCTTTGGATATGTCCTCATGGCCCAAGTTATATTTAAGAAGGGGGCACTGCGTGCGGAAATGGGGTGCCAAATGCCCCCAGTCTCCTGCTGCTCACTTCGTAGGTTTCACAAGACACGTGTAGCTCTCCACCAAGAGGCACCCCCACCTCCTTCTCTCTCCTCTTTTTTTTTTCTTTTTTCTTTCAAATAAGGCAATATTTTGTCCACTTCATAAATTTCACTGTTTCCAGCAGAGGAGAGAGAGAGAGAGAGAGGCATAGGAATAGAAGCCATACCAGGAGGGTGTGCAACCTGGCACAAGTGCATGCCATCCTTCCTTGCTCCTCTCTCCTCCTCCTCCTCCTCTTCCTCTTCCTCTTCCTCCTCCATCTCCTTCCTTTCCCTCTCCTGTCCCTTGTTCCTGTTATTATTTTGTTTCAACCATCTTGCTTTCTCTCTCTTTCTCACTCTCACACCTCAGTCCAACAAAGATTGGTAAAGATCCTGTATAGATCTTTATTTGTCTTCAGGAAAAGAACAAAAATTTTGACCTCCTCTCCATCTCTCGCTATGCATCCATCTGTGCGAAGCTTTCGTGCAAAATTGTTGTACTGACGCTGAAACTTACAGACATTGCCCTCCGACAATGAAAGGTTCCGGCGGCGGCAATCACAAGGACTTCGCCGGCGACGGATACGTCGGAGCGCCGCCCAACGGCGGCGGCAAAAAGTCGTCGCCTTTCGTGTGGGGCATTGTACGCAGCGGCGTCGGCGGCGGCGGCGGCGGCAAGTCGTTCTCTAAGGATCACAAGTCTTCCTTCACCACTCTCAAGCTCATGGTCTTCTTCGTCTTCTGCGTCGCCCTCGTCTTCTACCCGCTTAATATACTCTTCTCCCATTCCAACGTCTCCTCCTCTGTTACTAAAACCGCCATCGCAGACGTTTCGACCACCTCCTGTAACACCGAAACGGCTGCGACGGATCGCATGCTCTCGCAGTCGTTTCCTGAGATCGTAAGCAGTAGCAATGGCAGCTATGCGAATGGCTCGGCATCGTCAAGCCGGGCGCGATCGTCNGAAACGGCTGCGACGGATCGCATGCTCTCGCAGTCGTTTCCTGAGATCGTAAGCAGTAGCAATGGCAGCTATGCGAATGGCTCGGCATCGTCAAGCCGGGCGCGATCGTCGTCCTCCGTTGGGCTGCAGAGGTCTTCGGATGCTGATAAAGAGGAGCCGACAGGGCTGCAGCACATTGTGTTCGGCATCGCCGCCTCCGCCGACCTCTGGGAACGGCGCAAGGACTACATCAAGCTCTGGTGGCGTCCCGGCAGTATGCGCGGGTACGTCTGGCTCGATCGGCCTGTGAAGGAGTTCAACTCGTCTTACGCCGACAGGAGCCTCCCGGTGCTCAAGTTGTCCGGCGAGACGACAAAGTTCCCTTACACCCACCGGCAGGGCAGCCGGTCCGCCATCCGCATTTCGCGCATCGTCTCAGAGACCTATCGCTTGGGGCTCCGCGACGTGCGCTGGTTCGTCATGGGCGACGACGACACGGTCTTCCTCCCGGACAACCTCGCCGGCGTCCTCTCCCGTTTCGACCACCATCAGCCATATTATATCGGCTCCCTATCCGAGAGCCACCTCCAGAATATCTACTTCTCCTACGGCATGGCATACGGCGGCGGCGGGTTCGCCATTAGCACCCCCTTGGTTAGGGCCCTCGCCGGCTTCCAGGACAGCTGCATCAAGCGCTACCCAGCGCTCTACGGCAGCGATGACCGGATCCATGCCTGCATGGCCGAGCTCGGCGTGCCGCTCACCAAGCACCCGGGCTTCCACCAGTACGACGTCTACGGCAACCTGCTCGGCCTCCTGGCCGCGCACCCTGTCGCACCCCTCGTGACCCTGCACCACCTCGACGTCGTGGAGCCGGTGCTCCCGGGCGCCCGCTCCCGCGCCGCAGCCCTCCGTCAGCTCTTCGAAGGCCCCGTGCGCCTCGACTCCGCCGGCGTCATGCAGCAGTCCATTTGCTATGATACCGAGCGGCGCTGGACGGTGTCCGTGTCCTGGGGGTTCGCGGTGCTTCTGGTGCGCGGCGTGATGTCGCCCAGGGAGATGGAGATGCCCGCCCGGACGTTCCTCAACTGGTACCGCCGGGCGGACTACACGGCGTACGCCTTCAACACGCGCCCCGTCGCCCGGAACCCGTGCCAGAAGCCCTTCGTCTACTACCTCGCCTCCGCCCGCTACGACGCCGCCCACCGCACCACCGTCACCACGTACGAGCGCCGCCGCGAGTCGCACCCGGCGTGCCGCTGGCACATCCCGGCGCCGTCCATGCTCGTCGACCGCATCGTCGTCTTCAAGAAGCCCGACCCCGACCTTTGGACCCGAGTAAGTATAAAGAAAAGTTTTTTAACCACGTAGCACTAATTAGCACATTATTAAATTTTCAAACATATATTCCAAACCTTTAAGTTATTATATTATAATTATTTTATTTGATTATTTTATTATTACTTGTGCACAAGAATGTTCCTTATCATCTTTATTGTTAAACTTGGTTTATATTATTATTATTACTATTATCCTTAGATTAACTTATACATGTTATGTTGGGGGGTATGTGATTAATGTGTTTGTACTTAATAATGTGCTTTGTGTTTGTATTATACTTTTGGGCAGTCTCCGAGGAGGAATTGTTGCAGGGTGTTGTCCACGCCGAAGCAGGTGAGCAAGAAGGACAGGACCATGGTGATTGATGTGGGGATGTGCAGGAACGGTGAGATTAGCGAGGTCAGGGATCACTGAGATTTTTTTATTTTATTTTATCTTCTTTCTTTTTTTCTTTTTCTTTTTTTATTTTGTATTCTAGACTTAACCTATCACGCTGGGCATCATATCAGATCAGATATAAATTTGTTGTTGTATATTGTTGTCAAAGAATTATTCTATACAGTTCCAAGGAAAAAAAATTGAATCTCTACCTTTTATTGTTTCCTCCCCCCACTACTTTCATGTTTGTTTATTATATGTTTCACTTCAAGAGATCAGGCAGCATGTGAAATAGATGCTTTCTATCTGATGGAAACAGGGATGCCTTCGCATATGTTATGGGCAAGTCAGAGAGAGAGATTTGGGACCCAGTTTAAGTTTACTTCATCTGAGGTTGTTGGACCTTGGAAGTATATTGGTCGAGAGCTTTATGGCTTTCTCATTTTATAATAGAAAAAGGATGTTGTCATCGTTATTTATAGTCACTGCAAGGAAGTGTGCTACTAATGTATCATTGACAGGAAATAAAAAGGCGATTCCATCTTAAATGGTTTCTTATGCTTCATTGCAGTATCTTTTATTTACCTCTCTCACAGAAAGGACCTAAAGGAGGAGGGGCACTCAAATCCATTATAATTTTATAGGTTTTTGGTGTCTTAAAATATCCAAAATATTAAATCTGCAGTTAACTACCAAACTTTTTATATGAGTGAGTTTTAGTGACGGTGGGAAATTTTAGGGAAGCTTTGAGACGCGTGAAAAGGTTTGGAGTAGGTCACGGAGGACACAGCACCAAAATGGTGTGGAGTTTGTGGGACCCACCAACGACCGGAAAATTGGACCAAAATAAAAAAAAAGAGGTGCAAAATCCTCTGGGAATGGCAGTACCGTAAATAGCGCTGCGAATTGGGATTGGAATGGTAAAATCGGAAGGGTCCTCGAAGTGGACGCCCGTCCGGCCTTTCGATTGGTGTCTTCTTGCGGTAGGATGCGTCCACGTGGTATCCCCCTCTTAGAAGTTAGAACCATTCCCACACCTGTAATACTAATATGTGAGCCAAGCCTTAATTAAATGAAACGAGCCTTATTAATTATTTTTGTTGTCAAAAGGGAAAAAAAAGAAAGCAAACTGCAACTTTTAACATTTATCAGGCTAAAATTAAAGACAACTATTATTGATAAAAAAAATTTAAAGACGAATTAATATCAATAGCAGGATGCCAGTTCACTTCAGCAGTGAACTAACTTCTATGTTAATGTTAAGCATTTTATTCTAAGGATATAAATCCCATTTTTCTTTGTAAATGAATTTTAATAATAAAAAAGTACATATTTCAGACATTTCAATTTACAATTTCTTACATCATTTGTGTATTTATCTTTATCTTACCTCATATTAGATGTAGGCCAAAGTAATGACACATTGGAGTTTTTCTTATTGGGATTCAAACATCCCTTCATAATGGAAATATCATATTTTGATCCAGTATCATCTTCAGATATATAATCTAATAATTAAAATTTTAAATTACTCAGTTAACAAAGGTGTGCTGTAAATTAAGATGGACATGTTGTTCAACATCTTTTTCTGCAAACATAATATAAATTAGATATAACAATATATATATAACATTGAATATGCTTTTGGTTAAGAGCTTAACATGGGATTCGTTATCAGGGGCACATTGATGCCCTAGTTTTAGGTATATGTGGCTTATTGACTGAAAAAAAAAACTTTCCACATGGTTAAATTATGGCAGTGACCGACAGTTATTGTATAGACTAGAGTTATTGCTGCGATGAATTGATGTCACTTTCAAATGTTGGCGTTGGGCTTGAAGTTGGAGTACATGGCATACACAAGAATTAATGTCATATCAGATTAACTGAACTTGCTGTGACAGTGAATCCTCTAGAAATCATCTCAATTGTGCACCAAGAAAAGAAATCAGCATTAACTGCATGCGACTCGTATGTGTCCTTATCATCTTGTCTTTGCTCAGGGAAAAGGGCAAGTACAGCTATACGTATGACTACATTGAATGCGTCAACAGAAGATATGCATTCATATCATGATAAATTTCTTACAGGAAACGAAAGAGAAA
Organism: Pontederia paniculata; assembly: GCA_001647135.1. Classification (NCBI taxonomy): domain Eukaryota; kingdom Viridiplantae; phylum Streptophyta; class Magnoliopsida; order Commelinales; family Pontederiaceae; genus Pontederia; species Pontederia paniculata. The sequence continues at coordinate 10,473 of LTAE01007566.1, forward strand.
AGAATGCATTTTGTCAGTGCGAAGAAAAAGTAGTGAAAAAAAAGAATGTGAAGTAGTATCTGAGGATATCTACATGTTTGTCATGCACTGTTCTGAGATAGTTGTTACATGAAATTGAATTGTTCTACAGGTAAATGCTTTTGGGAAGATATGCACAGTGGATTTTGCAAATGTGTAGAAATATATTTCAGCCAAAAAGCTAACTAGCTTTTGCTTCAAAAACCAAGGGAAAAATCCATCTAAAGAACATTATCTGCACATCAACTCACACTACATGAGACACTTAAAAAAAGTGTCTCCTGTAGTGTGACATGAAAAAACCTTTTAAAATAATATAACGGAAAAAAAACTTTTAAAGAAAGGGTTCAGCATCAACATTCTGGTCACTGATTACCCTGGTGAACATACCAAGAAAACATTTCGCACTTCCATTTTGCATTCCACCAGCGAAACAAATCACTATCCTTGAACACCGGAACAAAGATGAAGTCAAACAACCTGCAGAAAATAATCTATTATATCCAACAAGTAAACGAATCATGTGGTTGCTGTACCCAGCTATGTTCTAGTTAATTTCTTTTCTGGCTTGAACCTCTTGTTCACCAAACAAAGAGGATCATGCGGTTCTTTTATTGTCAAAAGAAAAGAAAAGGATGACAAACCTATTTAAATGAACAATCAAGTGATCACCTTCAATTTTTATCAGGAAGGAAATATTTATTCCAATTATTTTGACTAAAGCTAATTACTTATTACAGTTTCCTGCTATTTTATGGACTAGCATAGTCTGCCAGAAGTTTACCAAAAAAAACATAGTCTGCCAGAAAACAATGGCATTTTCTAGCTTTCTTAACTTACTTAAGTGTACGGTGGACTGGTTGATGAACCAAGTTTCCTAAAGAAACGGATACTAAAAAGAAAGCATCAGGTCATCTAAGAAAGATGTTTTCTTTTAATGTTTAACACATATTATAAATAAATTTATCCGAGTTATGCCACAAGAAGCTTGTGGAAGAAAACTTTTTCAGTTACAAAAGGAGGTCCAGAAGAGCTTAGTCCATCCAAACTCTAGAAAAGGAAATTGAAACCATACAACTCTATAAGACAAATCAAAATATCAAACGGTTTATCCAAGATCTGGTTGATTGGAAGAAATATGTCAATTCATAGATGCAGTTTATATATATGTGAATGATGACAAATATACGCCTTCTTAGGTGAACTAAAGAACAGATGATGAACATACCTTAGGCAAAGTTACCTCATGTAAGGCGTCAAACTCAGCAATTCAATGGCAGACTAACTCCAAGTTCAGCACCATGTTGTCTGATAATACTAGCAGCTTGTAGAAGGATGTCTTGTTCAGCAGCAAATAGCTCATCTTTCCTCTACAATCATAACACCTTTTTCTCTCAATTCAAATTTTGATAAAAGTGGTCAAGTTTAAAATTTGCACATAAGACCGATAGAATTTGGAGTATGTTAAGGTTGTAATTGCGAAAACTGGATAAAATTGACTTCTAAAGAGATGAAGAATAAGAATTCGTCAAATTTAACATGCCAAATATAAACACACAAGAATTTCAACCAAGAAATGAAAAAAGAAATTAGTTAAAGCCAAATATACTCATTAACTAAAAAGAAAGGAAGGAAATAAAATGAATTTATCTCCAAACCTGGAATTGCCAAAACCACACTACAGAATTTTAGCCATATTAATTGTTAACTCTAGTGAAGCAGATGAATGACAAGAAGCATCATACGCCACCAGGCCCACCACTAAGTATCAATATAATGACATTGCGGATAAACTAACAACAAAAATTAGTCCTTCATGAAAGAAGAAGTAAAAAGGGAACTCACCATGCTCTGGAGATTGCATCCAACAGTAAGTTCTGCAAATGAATACTCTATCCGGGAAAGGTAACAATAAGGAGCATCCTTTTCTAAAAAGACTTTTGGATGGGACCCTAGCATGGATCTTATTCCCTGAGTAATCATAGGAATCTTTTCTATATCATCAATACGAACAGGAATTTTATTCAGGCTAGAACGCCATTGAGCCCGCGACTTATTCACAATCACCTACAAGTTATGCATGACAAAAAAAGAGATCAATGATACCTTGTGGCCCAATATTATTTTATAGACATATTGCCATGTAGCAAACTAGGTAGGTTATACTCTCCATCAGTTAACAAAACACATTGATAGAAGCATGTAATGCTTTGCACAATCGTATAGCTAAAAATGTAGCCAGTACTTAACAACACTGTAAAAGAGAACATCAATTAAGAGGATGAAAAACAATTTTCCATGCCTACAGCCGTAAAATCATTGAATTGATATGATAACAATGAACTGCATATGCAATGCCAACACACCAGCCCTGGGCCAAACATAAATGCTTGAAATCTGTAGGGCTTAGTTTCAAAAGGGTATGCTACATATTAAAATAGGATGTGAATAATTAACTGCAAAGATAAGGCATACAGGATGCACTGGGCGACTTAATTTTCAAGGGTAAATGGCATATATTACAAGGATAACTTTCTTGTTAGACATCAGCCTACAGTGAAAATAGTGGCATGTGGCTTATATTTAGAATGCAAAGATATTTATCCTATATGTTATAAACTTCTGTTATTTTCATAGAAATCTTAACTATTCATACTATTACCTTCTGATGTACATCCTTCAAACATAGATATAATAATATCTTAAGCAAGTACATGCAAGCAAAATGGTGGTTAAATTATTTCTTCTTTGAGAAAATATTTATACTTATTCCAAAAGAAAAAAGAAAACTCCAAATCTTAGCACATCACCCCTAGCACCAAATCAACATGGATTGATTAGATTGGATAGATAACAAGAGAGTTGATCATATGCATATTTCCATTCTACTTCGCAAGAAACAGTAGAAGAATGAATGAATCATAGATAAGAAACTTTCAGATTATGGATTGGATTCCCATTAGCAACATCAAATTTCCAAGGACGCGAAGCGCAATTATGAGCAAGTTGCATATGCACCTGACTCGAAAATAGTGAGTTTGGCACAACAACAGGAAACTTTTCCGGGCTTATCAAGGATGTGCTTGTAAGGCCAATCTCGGTCACTTGCCCTTCTACTGATCCAGCCTTTAAATTCATAGAAAAACTCAAAATTACCAAAACTTATCAGGGTGAAATATATAAACAGCGTAAGCATAGAGTCAGTTAAATTTCTGATGTCTACATGTAAGTTGTCTAAAATATACAAAAGTTGAATACCTTTATGTTATCTCCCACAGTAAATGGCTTGGTAAATTGCAAAGACAGACCACTGAAAAAGTTTCCTAGAATGTCCCTAGCGGCAAAAGCTGTGGCGACACCTGCACAAGGATTTAATACATATATAAATCTAAGTTAAAAAGATCAGTACACTGAATATGGAAAATACAACTTATTGGGCAATGCAAAATCCACGAGATCAAATATCTAGCATTACAAAATAAATATACACAGCCAGAGCATCAGTGTTTGCACATCATTTTCATTCATACACTGAATTCTCTTTGTGTATGTAACTGCCATTACATGTAAACTCGATAGTCGATACCTCTTTATCATTACATTTGAATGCATAAGTACTCAACAAGTGACCGCCACGTCTGTATGTATTTGCTCCAATCCTCTCCAAGCCCCTGATAAGGCTCTACGTCCATGCTCTTCATAATCTCCACAACTCATGGAAGCAGATAGAGGTGTGTTCATAGAATCTTTTAACAGAATAAAGATATCTCCAATACATAATAAGTTATTATGTATTATTTTATTTTTCGCGAGTGATTTAAATACAAACATAAGAGCTTGACTGTCTCTATAGTTTGAGCTGAAAAACCAAGAAGCCAATCAACTGAGGCTCTAATATCCCACAGGCCAGAACTAGAAGTTGCAAAAGGTGGAGAAGCAACTGACCTTAGATGATATAGTATTGACATGTATAATAAAACCGCTATACAGCCATTTGCTTATATTGATTAGCATGAAGTGGCTGCTAAATATTTATTCAAAGGAAGCATTGGCCACTGGACATCCAACTACAGGAAGCAGAGTGAGGTCATCAAGAGTACTTTACAATTTTTTTTATAGAAGAGCATTATAAAATAAGGAACTTTCCATGTGTAACTTGAAATAATGGACACTTGAGCTTCAGAAATACTAAGAAATATAGCAATAGGGGTGAACAGTAAAATGGGAGAATGTTTTTGGGGAGAGGGGGGTAAAGGGAAAGGAAGACTACTGAGGTTAGGTAGTCATCTATCTTGTATTAAAAACGGAAGAAACATAAGAAGACAGTGAACAACAAGTTTGTGCAATCATGTTGATAAGTGAGTAGTGTCACACAATAGCAATATTAGTCATGAAGGACCTTCAAAAAATTGTTTGACAGGAAAAGTTAGCAAACAAAATGAAGATACAAATTGAACATATCCAAGGAACAAAATCCAGTAACAAAGTGTAACTTTCTGACCTCTAGTTTAAATGGATGGCAAGATTCTTTCACAAAGTGATATGTGAATATTTTTTTAATGAAATGTTCTCTAACATATCATTTAGGCTTACCTCCTATACCACCAACAGTTATAATAGATTGTACTGGGACGCCAAAGGCCTCAGCTACAGCCATTGCTCCTAATACAATCAGACCAACAGAAGACAATTTCTCCATAGCCAAGAGCCTATCTCGATCAAGCCCCATTGTTAACTTATTTGCCAAAGCACCAGTGAAAAAATTGGTTTTCCATCTATGAAGAAACCACACAAATGATAGGACAAGAGCACCCCTCCATGCTTGCGGAAGATATTGTGCAGTGGTTGGCGCAATTATTGCACCTCTGCAAAAGTCAAAGGAGACTTAATAAGAAAATTGTTAACTTCGAAACCAATACATATAGCAGCCCAAACGAGGTTCTTATAAGAGTATTTTGGGAAGACAAAGCTGTAGTGTCTTTCCAAATTATGTGCATGAAATTACCAAAGTTGGTGGCTGGAAAGCTCAACTGAACAAGATAAAATTTTAGGGAAACAATGTGCCTGTAAAAGCTACATGGAGTAAGAAATACTACTTCTTTAATTGTGAAACCTCATTCTGTTTTCCTCAACCTGTCTATAAGGGCAGATGATCGAAAATAATGTTTAATTTAAAAAAAATTCACAAATTCACATCAAGATAAGCCCAATGAGCAGATGTCTAACATCAAGTTTAATAGACAATCTTAAAGTTTTAGTCGCATTCCTCAATATGGAATTAAGATTGAACTTTGAAGGTTTTTTCATTTGACTTATTATTTCCACCCGATAATAAGCTATAAGTGCTCTGAGAGAAGACAAGTGACCAAAATAGATCTCCGTAGTTGATTTTTATCAAGGTCTAACCTAGTCATGTTATCCAAATCATGATAGATCTAATTCAGATTCTTCAGTCACATTTGAGTAATCAAATGCCACTACCCACTAGATATCCACTTCTGAGTATGACCCAACAAAAAGGACACCCTCAATGGACTTGGGTTTTCAACTAAATTTCAAAGGAATGTGTTTATTGAGCTATTCAAGAACTTTTTTCTGGCACCTTGACATAATCAATTTCAGAAGCAGAAGCAAAAGTAGGAACCCTTGTGCTCTTCAATATATGACCCACGCCTGCAGCCTAATTAGTAATAATTTCCCAATCAGATGATGTTGACAATATAATGAACATGCTTCTTTTTCATTGGAAGGATGAAAGAAATAGGTTGCGCTAACTAGGGGCAGTGCCAAGTTATTAAACCCTTTCATAACTTATAACTAAATGACCCATTCATGCAATGTGATTCCCCGTTGTAGTAGTCAGAGGAAAGACAGAAAATTAATATCAAAGCATTTATTGGAAGAAGTTGCAATTCCTACAGGAAACATAAGGCTAAATACCGAGGACAGAAATAGCAAAAGGGGAATACAGGGCACCATAGAGAACTCACAGCTGAGAAAATGCCATGAATGTTACAAGGTATCTTGCAGGATCTTCCACAGCACCCCACATGCTTTTCTCATAAGAAACCACCTGAACATTTGCAGAGCTCCCGGATAATAACGCCAGAGGACTCTGCGACGAATACTTATGCAGCTTCCTGAAAATTCTGGGCATGACAAACCACGCCAACATCGTCGCAACCAAAGTCCCACCAGTCGGAATGATCACCTTTTCCAGATACGGTTCCGAATCGTAAAATTGCTGGAGGTAAGGGAACGCTTGATCTGTCAGTTCTTTCACTCTCTTTCCTGCGCTAAAGGCAGCATCCTTCACGAATTGGTGAGTGCGTTCGAACATATCAACCAAATCACTCCCAGAAGCACCGGTGATGGCGCCGTCACTCCCATCATTCGCCGCATTCTGCAGAGCATCTTGAGAATTACTTCGATCGGCCCCAGCGCTCGAAGAGAACGCCCGACAACCACCAGGTCTTCCAATCGAACACCTAGCGGCCAACAGACTGCATCTGGAGTCCCAGTTGACGGCGTACGAGGATCTTACACAAAGATCGCCCAAAGAAGAACCAATCGGGTACCGCAGCAATCCTACGAGAGCCAGGCGGTCGGGATTCCGCTTAGCGGGCGCAAGCTCGCCGGAGGCCGTCAGAAAAGGATGCTCTCCGCAGACCGATATCGCCGGCGACGGCATCAATGGCCGCCTTAGAGAACCCGCCCTAAGCATGGCGGCGCTCAGGTACCTGCCAAGGACCCCTCTACCAACCATGGACGAGAGCTCGAAGTTTGCCCTAGCACAGGGTTTTGACTTCAAAAGCGTTACCCTTCATCAACTACCTTACAAAAATAATGGCAATTTTGCCTCCTGCAATGCAAAAATGGTGCGGATAATAAACGATACGAAAACGCCTACCGAATAAAATAAAATAAACGATACGAAATGAAAAAAAAAAGGTCAAATGCTTTTTATGGCGAGCCTTTTGTCAAACAATAGAAATTACTGGGATTAATCGAAGTGTAAAAAAATTGATATGAAGTATTTATTATTTTCTTAAGGAACCAACAAATTCAATTGCAAATATAGTCTAAATTTCTATATGTTAGATAAAAAATCATAAACTTTTAAATTTATATCTCATTTGATCTATTTTTTTAATAAATAATAAAATATCAACTTTCAAATATTTATCTTATTTAACTTTGTAATACTTAATTCAAAATATTATTAAATTTGATGTGATAAAGAAAAGAATAAATATATAATTTAATCTAACATTTCCTTAATAATAATTCATTAAATGTATATCATTAATCTTTATTTTATATTACTTATTGAAGAACTAATTTTCATGTATAATATATTTCTAGAATAATGGTTGTAAACAACTCAAGAAAAGGTATATCTTTTCGTAGTACAAATAATTATTCTATTATCCAATAAATTTATAATATCATACTTAATACTTTTTTCAAAAAGATATTATGAAGTTAAATATTAGAAAAAATAAAAGTTGGTGCTTTTTTATTCAAAAGAAAACTTAAACTATGATAAAAATTTTAAATTTGGTGGTTTTTTTTCGAAGTCATATTTGCAATAAATATAAAACTTGAAACTTTTTATGCAACTTTTTTCTTCTTAATTTTGACTTCTTTATGGTTTTATAATTAGAATGTTCTTTTTATAAGTTTTTTTAATAAAGTCTGTCAAAATAAAAATTTATGACTCACATTTCGCGAAGTAAACAGACAATTATTCCCTCTTGTAACACCTTCAATAAATATAATTATCATACTTCTATAACAACTTGTGAATAATTATAACAGATGGAAGCTACAATTCTATCAATCTCAAAATCAAAATGCACAAGTTTTTTGTTCGGGCTCCCTTGGCACATAACTTGGGGTCCCGGAAGAAGAACACAAGCGTTTAGCGTGTCCTTCAAATTAAGGCGTCCAATCCAAAAGGAAAGATGTAGTAACTTATAGGGCCTGGATATCAAAATTAGGATTAAAATAAACCATTACCTGATTAGAAATTTCAGTTTTTATCAATAACTACAGTCATAAGAACCATTTTCTGAATTCATGATGTGACTTTTTACAAGATTAATATTAGTTTAATAATAATATATATATATATATATTTTCAAGCTAAAAGATAGTAACTAAAATAAATAACATAGAGAAACATATTTATATTATTATAATTATAATAATTACATATAATAATAATTCTACTTTATTTTGATAAGATTTGTAATTTTTATTTCACTAAAATATAGTACAGTAGCAACTAAAATAAATGTGATTATTTTATAAAAATAAAGAACTTATATTTTAAATTGAACTCAATTGAGACAAAAGATATATATATATATATATGTATGTATGTATGTATGTATGTATGTATGTATGTATGTATTGTCTTTGGAGACATATAGAGTTTCCTCTTCTTCTCATGTACAAATTTTCTTGATCTTGACGTGAACTTCAATGGAAGAATTATGTTTGTGATTCTTAAAATGCGATCGAGATAATGAATGCTCAGATCAATCTTTTTAGGGGACAAAATTTTCAAGAAAAGATGTTTTCTTCGTACAAGATCAATTTCTTTCATAATCATGTTATTGTTAATGCATTATATTATAATTATGTCAAAATGATAATAATATGGATGTTATAGTGCTTGATGTTGGTTCTTTAATAAGAAACTTTTGATGTGAACATACTATGAGACATACTTGTTGATTCCAAAATATTATTTATCGTGATAGGATTAAATATTAGCAAATTTTAAGGGTCTGTTTGTCAAATTAAGTAAACTATCCTGAGAATTTTAATAAAAAATTTCAAAGGAATCGACTTTTTGAAAAGTGATTTCCCTTGTTTTTATATCTTTGAAAATTTTTCAATTTGAGTGTTTGGATGTATGCGTGAAAAAAATTTCAAATGATATATAAAACTTTACAAAATAATTTTAAAATTTTGTATATTTATCATTAAATTCATAAGAATAAATATAATTAATTCATGGCAATTAACTCTTGTAACGGTCATTAAATATAAAAGTTATGACAAATTGGTCATTTCAATTTAAAAGTCTATTGTACACTTAATATTTGGATGGAATTTTACCCAAAGCAACAATATATTTATTAGACTCTTCCTTTCATAATGCAATTTATTATTGTGCCAAATAAAATTGTTGATTCTTGCTTCATCTACATCTTTTAGGCAGAGCATGTTCTTGCACTTGAGAGGAACTTCTTTATTTTTTGACATTCACTTGTGATCATGTGGTTCGAAGATATTATATATTTCATTGTCTTTTGGTATTTGGCTACACTGAATCAATATCATCAAGATTGTGGTCAAGTTCATGTTCTCATTCAAATAGATGGCATTGCTGATTGTGATAAAGATGGAGTACTTAGATTACATGGTGGCGTCATTCCTCAAACACGAGAATGTTTCCATATTGTGAATCTCCTTATAATATAGCAATTATGAAAAAAAATGTTAATAAAGTGTCACAAAGTGCGAACATAGTTGCTTGTACCATTTTTTGGGGTTAGGATCCCTTTGCACATTTCACATATTTTTATAGATTCTAAAAATATAGCTCAAAACATCTTAAAAAAATTATTTAAAAAATAATATACCTTTAACGCTAACTTTGCCAAACTTCATGAGGTGTAGTGACATTGTTGTTCTCATAATTTCACCCAAATTCACTAAAGTCATATAAGCCTTTAACAATTTTATATTGTTTCCTTAGATCTTGCTCAAGATCTTTAATTTGTCTTAGTAGGAATTGGTCAAGAGGAAATTTAGTATTCATGTCGAGTAACATCTTGTTCCAAGCCTTCTTTTGTCATTTGTTTTGCGCTCGATATCTTGAAGTGTTATAGTCAGATAATAACTTTACAAATTAAATAAGTTTTTTTTTCATTTCGTTCCATTTGACCTTGTTTGATTTTTTTTTGGATCACTTACATGTTATATGTAACCAAAATAAATCATCCATTAGCAAACTTAATTGAATAAAGATCAACATATATGTAGTATATCATTATAACATCAAACTTAAATGAAAAAATGACACTGATAAAAGAAAAGCACACCAGTGCAATGTAAATATATTTCCTTATAATTCTAGAATGCATTCAAAGGAAGCAATTAATGTGCATATATAAGGAGAATCGAAATATTCATAAGCAATCAATGCAAGAAAGAACTTAATAAGGATACAAATAGCCATTATTTCTTTTGATATCTTCATTTCTAAAATTCATATGATTTTGAGGCAATGGTAAAAGGAAAGCATATGCTGAAAGAAAAAAAATTCTTAAAAATATTCTTCCTGCTTTAGATTCCTAAATTAAAGCCAACAAAAAATGCTAATGATCCTAATGCATTCTAAGTTAGTTTATATTTTTCTTTCTAATATAAAGGTCATACTTTTAAAATAACATCTACAACAACATGTTGTGTGTTGACCAAATCAATACGCTATTTAAGGTGTTTGACAAATATAATTAATAGTAATAATAAATATTTGGAACGTTATGTTTTGAGACGATTGAAAGACCAATATTTAGGGTATCTATAAGCGTATTAAAATTTATTTTCAAATATGACCTCAAATTATCTCAATAATAATTACTATTTGCATGATACACTTATTCTTTTATATTATATGATCACTTTATTATTATTTTATTAGCTTATAAATCATTTGGTTATCTATTTTATTTTATTATTATTTATTAATGTTAAATAATTAAAATAATAATGAGTTATTTAATTATATATATATTAATGCAAATTATTTAAATAATTATTCGTATCATTTTTAGTCATTCTATATTTATTGATTGATTCAAATATTGAATGTCATACATTTTTGTTAAATTTAATAATTAATTCATTACTCGCTAATCATTATTCGCTATTAACAACTAGTACATGTCAAACAAAGCTAAAATATCATGTAGAGAAAAAAAAATATAATTTGTATGATTTTTTTTCTCAAAGATCTTTCATTTTTCAGAAAATTAAATGAAAGTTACCTTTCCTTAATATTATCTAAATTGAACATGCGAAGTTGCTACAATATTGAATGCAGATTATATGATCTTGAGGCAGTGATAATAGGTAATCATATTCTAAAAGGAAAATAAAATCTTTCTTAAAATAGTTCTTTGTGTCTTAAAATTTTCTAAAGGCCACGTAGAGGAAATAGAGGAGACGCAGAGGGGAAAAAATGGTGAGGCAACGACGAATCTAAGGAAAAAAAAAGTAAGGTTGAAGCTCATTTTTTTTACACGTGATTAGAGCCTTCTAGAGGATATTTTTGTTTGAAAATATTTGACACCCAAACACATTTCTTTTTTTTCTCACATATGATAAAAAAATGTTTCGATGAAACCAAATCCATCAGATAGATGGTTCCCAAACAAATCATAATTCTCAATCACCCGAGGAAGTTAATTAGTCAAAACTGACTCACCATGAATAGAACAATGATTCATTGGTACATCATGTGATCCAATCTACGCATAAATTTGATCCTTTTGATATTAACCATAATGACTTTAAGTCAAATGATCTTATTTTATAATATTGAAAATATTTTTTAACTACCAACTCTTTCTACTAAGTTAACAAAAATGTAATGTTGTTAACAAAATTATCACTATTAACTTTTAATTGTGACACCAAACAATAATGAATTTATATATTTTTTAAACAAAAAATATTTATACCACATTATATAAATAATATTAAATTATTACAACTTTTAATTTAAATTTAACATTTTTTTATCTTTCTAAAAATATATACTTTTGTTCTCATTTAATTAACTAAATTATTTTTTAGTTATAAAATTTCATTCAAATAACTATCCAAATAAAATATCTAATCAACTTTTCAACTCTTCATAATACACTTTTTATTTAATACTTGATTATGTAGGATCTAGAATGACACCAAGAGGGGAGG